>VWZD01005047.1:18362-34051 GCA_013396695.1 Sakesphorus luctuosus | reverse complement strand
TCCTACATCAGGCATCAGCTGAAAAGTAAAGTGGGCAAACAAACAGAGAAAAAGACTAAGATAGGCAAGAAACATGAGATGTGAGTAGCTTCAACTTGTTTATTAAGAGAACAATTTCTGATTTTCACTACCAATACTTCTAGTCATTTTTATAAATAAGATCAAATCACAGTGCCAATATAATTTCTTGTTCATCAACTAAAATGCCTTTTAGAATGTTTTTTAAGATAAATTTATGCATGAGGATGGAGTCAAGTCCAAGAGAATTTCAGGTTGGGTAACAACGTTACTTGGCTCTTAGAAAGTGGAGGTAATTCATTAGGAACTCTAATTTTATAAATTTTTATGAAGAATTTGTCATGGCTTCTAGTTATTTTTAGTCCTGCCAGTATCACCTTTGTATCTCAGCTCCTAAAGGAAAAGTGCACAAGTTATTCCAAGCCAAATGGGAGGATTTTGGATCCTTAGTTTTATGTGATTTTATTCACCTTAGAGGTGATCAATTGTTAGTAAGCTCAGTATGTATTGTATCTCTGTATTCGTAAAGAAATATTTCTGATAATGAGGGGTGGGGGCAAAGGAGGGAAGTGGAATAGCTAATTTTCATGAGTTTTTCCCTATCTTTCTTTTAAGAAGAGGATGCAAGCCTAAAAGCTCAGTGACCTGATCTCACCTCCCAGTGAGATTTCATTTACTGAATACAACTGTTATTAACCATACATCTGATGTCACATGTCTGATAGTTAAAACTATAACATGTTATTAACAAATCTTGGTTGAGATTCATGTAGAATATAAAAAGTCTGTGTGTGCACGCGCGCGCGCGCGCGCGTGTGTGTGTGTGTGTGGCTGGACTGACAACAATCCAAATGTACTGACACTTGTAAGTACATATACACACTTCCCTACAAGCTAAGCATGTCAATGGAAAGTTTTCCAAGAACAAGTATTGTTTATGGACTAAAGGCATATAATATGAATCTACCACCTGCATAGGTAAAAATCCTACTCAAGCGATGGCTTACAAAACTTGTACATTGTTACACTGACAGGCAAAGTTCTTTTTGAAATTGATGAGAATAAGGGAGGAAAATCAGCCACTTCACTATGTTTTCAGATTGTTGTATGCCACTGTTTATCTTATGTGCATATGTTCTGCTCAGAAAATGCTCAAAACTGGAAGTTAGTGCAGGCGCAGAATTTCAGAAAACTGGCCACATTCTAGCTGCTTTAGTATGGACGTAAGGGGCACAAATGTTTTGCGAATTTGACATAAGAACCCAGAATCTGCAGACATTTCTTTCGTAATGTTCTTTTCTACTGGCAAATAGGAATCAAATTATATCAACTATTAAGAAAATTTTATTTAATACCTTCTTCTTAACTTTCTCAACCAGCTGTGTAACATTCAAAAGATTTTAGAATATTACTTAACAAATTATGTCATCCTTCTTACAAACTGACATTCCCAAACTGCAATGGTCATGTTCTTCTATGCCACCAATGGCATGATATGTTACAAACTACATTTCCTACCCTCCTTTCATTTCATGCTGTCTTTTCCCACTAAAATGTGTTTTCAATCCCCTTTGTTCAGTGGCTGTGTCCCAGATGTAGGAAAGTCCTTTCCCCCTAATTATTCCTTTGCTGTGGTTTAAACACATGCAGCTTCTACCTTATCCCCATTCCCTCCGGTGAAAGGGAGACAAAAGGCAGGGATTCTGAGATGAGTTAAGAACAATTTACTGGAAAGCAGCAACAGGCTATGAAAATGACCAGTAACAGCAGCAAGGCTAATAACAGAAGTGTATAAAAGAGGGGGATTTCATGCTAAAAATGCTCAGAGTCCAATCCAACATGACACAGGTGCAGCTGGAGTCACCCCACCACTCTGTTAGCTGCTGACTCCTCCAGGGAAAGGAACAAAATTGGCAGTGACCTCTCCATGCAGCACCTTTTTCTTCCACCTGAAGCCACGCCTGTTCCTTCTCGGGAGTGAGAATCCTTTCCCTCCATCCCCAGGAGGCATGCAGGCAGTATAGAATAACAACCTGGACACATCCACTCAGCTCCAGGCTCAGCCCTCTCTTGGCTACTGCAAAAAATTAATCACTTCCTTCACCAAAACCAGGACATTTTTTATTTTCTTTTCAAGTAAAATTGTTGAGCCACTCTCATGACAAAGCCTAGGAAGCATTCTTGACCTTTGCAGTAGCTGTATTCCCAATAGTACAGACTTCTGGTCACATATTTTCAAATTAAAAGCAGTCAATATTTTGCTTTACTGACAGCTACACGGTTGGGTTTGTTTTGTTTCTCTATTTCTGTGTTGATTAAGATAGCTGCTGTTGCATTTAGCACCCTATATGTCATAAAGGAACAACAACAATGAATGTTTTCTCTAAGCAACATTGTGAGTAAAAATAATTGCATAGCAGAAAATACTGGAGAATACATATAGCAGTATCATTCACAGCTAATGAGTTAAAAGGATATCACAGTGCATTTATAAATCACTACACAGTGTTGTAAAGTTTATTTAAATTCATTGTGCCTCATTATAATTGAGCTATGCACCTTTAGGTCTGAGTTGATTAGGAATGCTATAGCTCAGAATAGCTTTTAATTCAGCAAAACATGATCTGACCTTTACCATAATCCTGTGTGAAACACACTATAGTTTAGACATTAATAATGATACTACCTCTTTCTTGCACTGGTAAGATGCCACTTTAAAAAATTGTATTATTAGTTAACAGGCTCAGGACAATTTATCAAAACCAAATTATCCTTCTGTGTATAACTGCAGTACTTAATTCCAAGTTCCTCATCTCTTATAACTATTACCTACCCTTTAAAAATGCTAAAAACTAAAACATAATGGTGCCATGTCAGAGTAATAAGTCACATACACTTACTTACTGACTCCCCATGGACTTACTCCAATCCGAGCTTAGGGATCTGAGTAACATGATGTACATTATACAAGTTATTCTATCTCTTTTGTTTGACCTTTGTCTTCATATTTAAGTGTAACATTTCCTTAAACTGCTTTCTTGTAACTCTGCAGTTTCCACTAACACATCTCTCCTCTTTTGTAATTGTTGCCCATTTTCAGGCTAATATTCCAAGGATGATCAAAAAAAGATTTGTACAATATGAACTTAGTAATCTGTCCCACAGGAGCTGCAGGACCATCTTAGTCTGAGAGAAACTAAATTTCACCCAGTAGGCCTGCCTTGCCATCCATGACCCCAGGGATCAGAGTCACTTCTGGGTCCTCCAGCCTTCCTTCATTATTAAGTGCATTTCCTGGACAAAGCTGTTCCTTTGGTTGATTTGCAGTTTCCACCCTTCAAAGTCATGGTTGCTGCTGCCATTAATTTTCTTCTCAAAATGAGTTTTTGTTCAGTATTGCCACTGCATTCAGTTTTGGGCACCTCATGACATAGCAAGTACTCCAAATGTATCCAGAGAAGGGCAACTGACCTAGGAAAGGGTCTGGATCACAAGTCTGATGAGGGATCTGGGTGTTCAACCTGAAGAAAAGACAGCTATAGAGAGAACTTATCACTCTACAACTGCTTAAAAGGAAGTTGTAGATAGGTGGGTATCAGTCTTTTCTCCCAAGTTATAGGACAAGACAAAAATAAAAGTTTCACCATGAGAGGTTTAGATTGGATATTAGGAAATATTTCATCATTGCAAATTTGTAAAACAGGAACACACTGCCCAGGGCAGTCGTTGTCACCATCAGATTTAGGGGGATTTAGAAGACCTGTAGATGTGGCATCTGGGGACAAGGTTTAGTGGTGGACTAGGCAATGCAAGGTTTAGGGTTACATTTGATATCTTACAGGTCTTTTCCAACTTAAATGATTCTACAGTTCTATGATCTATGATTATGATTCTATTTTTAATGGCTGTCCAGGCTCCAGTAACATTCTTATTACAGCTACACAAGAATCATAAAGATTGATTCTGGTGAAAAAGGTATGGTTTTGCATCAATTGCACAAGTGTGATCCTGAGGTCAGTGAGAATATTCTCTAAGCAATGGAATTTCCAATAATAAGCATTAATTAATTTGTTTTAATATTTCTAAATAGGAGTCATCAGGATTATATGTCATTAACCTTACTTCAACTTACTTAGAATTTTATTTGTTCATGCTCTATCTGATCAAGATCAAATTGACATTAGTTAGCCTGTTAAGTAATCTAACCCTTTCTCCCAGTTGTAGTTGTAGGCTAATGCCCCAGTTTTAGCAGACTGAGATCAACACAACCAGGTCAATTTCAATTCCCTAAACTGAGTTTTGGGAAACACAGCTTGTGTCAAAACAAAAAATACCTTCTATTTAAGTTAAGATTTAGTAACTGCTGACCTAGTCTCACTGTTTCTGTTCATAAATTTTCTCTTCTCAAGAGACTAGTGTTTCCTGAATACTTAATAGAAAACAAACAAAAATACTTTTTAATTTCCAAAACTAAAAAGGAAAATTTCCATTGTTCTTCATGGCTTGTGCTGAGTGCTGCTTGCTTGTGAGGATGAGAACAGCATTAGTGGTGGTGTGAGCCAGGAAAGCAAAATCAGTGTAGCATGCTGCTTAACTCTGAAAGTTGAATGCAATAATAAACTGCATTTCCAAAATAAGTTTCTGACTATGGATCCTCTTCTTCTTCCAGCATGGTTTGTCTCATCAATCAGAGTATTCAAGGAAGGAAAAGTAAGCATAGTGCCATCTCTAAAGCATAGACAGAACAAAGAGAAGAAAACTACAAACAAGTTTGACCTGGTAATTACCCACATAGATTCAAATAACAAATACCCATTAAAACAGTTTCTGAAGGCCTGGAGCTTTTGGAAAAAAATATAAAGGCATTTCTCCCTGGAAAACATTATCTTTCATCTTTACATTCTTTAGAAAACCAGGTCTTTTCAAGTTTTCTGGCTAGGATGTTACTGTGTGATGTATCATGTGTTAGATCTAAATGCATCTGTCATGAAGCTTTGAGTTGACACATGTTCCTATTTATACCTGTTCACTCAAGTAGTATTCACTTCCACACAATGTAGTTAATAGAGTATCAACATCTAGTGCATCTATTTTAAGTGTGAATCTTTATTATAATAGCCATGTTCAAGACAAAGCTCACCAGGTCACAAAAATAAGTCTGAGTGGGCCAAAACTATGTATTACAAATAAAGCATGCAATTGTGATGGGTTTGATCCATGGCTTCCTCAGTAACTAGGTGTAACTAAGGAAATTGACATTGCATGAGTATTCCACGCGTGTTTTCCAAGTAGCAGAGGAGGAAGGGAGGTAGGATTTCTTTTTTTTTTTTTCCTGCTTCCAGCAAGGCTTGGGGGAGCTGGAGGAGCCTGGACGGTCCCTTGTTTCAGTTGGTTTCCCTAGCCCAGGATGTGGTGAGATTGCGTCATTGCCTGTTCTCCTCCTTTCTTGAAGGTTTTAATTGTATCTGTCTGTTTCATTTGTTCTGTTTTGGTTTTGTCCCTCCTTATTTCTTGTTACCCATTCCCTTCCCCCTTTTCCCTTTTCTCACGTAGTGTGTACAAATTGCATATATGGTTGTAAATGTTAGAAAATATACTTTCTGTTTTAACTCAGTTCAGTTTCTTTTGAGTTCTTTCCTTTTCAGTTTTTTTTTTCCTTTGCTGGGAAGACTCTGGGAGGAGGGAGGGGGCAGACCAGGGTTGGTAAAAAAAACTAGGCCAAACCTGAGACATTCTTTTTGGTGGCCCGTACGGGGATCAAACCCATCACAGCAATATATATTAAAATTCTGCAAATATAAAGTAATTCATTGACTATTCATTTTTAGCACTCTGCAAACTTAAGTCTTCAGAAAAAAATAAAGGTGTCTTTATTCTCCCTGAACACTTATAGCTAATAAATAAAGTTTTGATACAGAACTTCCCCCCTTTTCTTACAGTAATATTTAGCATTATATAAAACCCCTATGAAATATTGTCTGTGGTGTTATAGGCATTGATGGGAGAAAACAGCATTTCATATCCTTTTTAGTGGTAACACTGATCTGCATTTGCCTGGTAAAATGCCAGAAGACACAGAGAAGTGTTTACAGAAAGGAACAACTCAGATACCTCATGGTATTGCCCAGATATCCACCTGTGGATATTGGGGATTTAGAGAACTCCAAGCTCATATATGGCTCAGAAGGACTTGGAGAAACACTGACAGACTGCAAAATGAGACCAGTCATACATGCCAAGAGATAAGAGCACAGATCTGGTGAAGTAAAAGATGTTATGGACAATCCCTTTAAAAAGCCACAGTATCTTGCATCTTGCCATTATTCCATGTTATGACACCTTACATAACCATAGGTTAACAGAAGTAAACATGATGCTATTTCACTTTGCCCAAATGGACACTAAACAGGATAGCCCTGGCTGACTAGAGAAAACGAAGTGCAACTCAGGAAACTAGAGTGGGGTCCAGTGGGTGAGGACAAAAATGCATATGATTATATAATCCCTCCTTGCTGAACCAAGATGTCCTTATATTATTAAAAGCCAAATTAACTGGACAATATATATATTTTACATGTTTAAGTCAAATAAAGACATAGAAAAAATAATAATGTAATGTAGCTGTAATCACTTTAAATGCCCTATGAGAACTGTTAACTAACTAAACAAGACAGTTTCTGTAACAAAAAAAATCACAAGCCACATAAAATAATTGTAGAAAAACTGAATTTGATAAATCAACCATATATTCTATGAAAGCAACTATAGCCCAACCTCAAACACCAGTTTTCCAAGAAAATTCTATTTAACAGAGAAAGTCATATGAAATAAATCAATTGTCATTCACAAGTTCAAAGACTAATATCTTTAAACAGACTTGCATTTTATTTAACACTTTACAATAGAAATCATGGGAGGATATCCCAGAACTAATACAATTCATTAGTACATATTTACTTCCTTTTTTTTCTCTCTTCCTTGAAATTTATAATGTTAAAACATTTGTCAATTTCCAAAAGCTATAACTGGATGTTTCTTTGAGTTCTTTATTATATTTAGCTCTTAAGAAGCACTGAGAATGGGCATTGCTAAGACCACATAATTCTAATGTGTATGCAAACAAAAAGGGGGAGTAAAGCCAGTAGGGTTTCTGTTTCATACATGGATTTGAAGAAATCTCAGGAAAATAAGTACTATCTTCCATGGGAGTATAAGATTTTTCTGATATCTGTGCAGAAACTGTCAATAAATATAAGAATCAGTAGTTACTGTAAACCTTGGCATGGGGAAATAAACCAATTGCCTGAATTAAGGAGTCAAACTGCCATATAATTTCACATGGCTTGACAAACAGCTTTGATTCTGTATATATTTTTAAAATAGCAATATACAGCATGGTGGAATTAAAGAGAGTTGAAAAATTTGTCACTGTGTACTTCTCAAAAATCTCCATAGGAGTTATATATATTTAAGCATAAAAGGCCCCTGAAATAAATATTTTACCAAACATTTTGGGAAGCTGATTTATTTTTCTCAGTTTTTATGCTTAGCAAAATAAGTAGAAATCTGTTATACTATTACATGCCTAGTTTTTAAGTTTAGTTTTATCTCAAAATACTATAAAAATTGCCAAAAACATTTCTCTACTGTAAGTATTTTCAGAGGCAGTTTCAAAAATGCACAATATTGTTGTAGTTCGATCCTACTGAAACCAACACAAACCATCAAGTGAAGGAGAAAAGAGGTCTCATTGGGATAGTTTTCAGTTGCTGTAGGCAAAAAGTAGGTCTTATGTTCTTGAGGAATTGTTAAAAGCAGTGGAGGAGGAGAAGAATTCAGGCAACACAATGCAGTGTGGCAGGAGAAAGAAAGGCTGGATTCAGTCTAGTGCAATGGTGTCAGCCCTGGGGCTACCCTGGTAGACATTCTGTCCAAGTCAATTAAAAGGATATGAGAAGCACCCAGTACAATGTCATTTACAAAATTTAGCTTTGTTCCCCAAAAATACTCTTTCCTGAGCAGATAGGTATTTAAATAGGTGTGTTTTGATTAAAATTTTGTAACATATTCTTAAAAGGGCAAGGCCACACTCATCTTCAGCACTAACAGTTGGGCAATACAGGTGAGGCAATACAAAGGTATTTATGAAATTCAGCACAGGACTCCATCAATTCTTCTTATGCAGTCTCTCCAACTAATATGGCTAAAGAGAAAATCTGCACATTTACACTTCATTTTATTAAAAAACCCTAATCAAATAACAGAAAAAAAGTGTGGATGGTGAAAGAGAGACAGTGAGTTAATAGGATACTCAAAAATTAAAATACACAAGAAGGGATGAAATTCTAGAAAGTGAATTGCAATATTATAACACAGGTGTAGGAAAGTCACAGCCAATGCCATTCCTGGAAAGCTACAGTGGTATATTGCTTCAGTGTAATTCTGTATTTAATAAGAATGCTGATGGTTGCTTGCCTTCTTACTCATTGTGCTTCTAATCTGATATGCATATATTCCTTCTCTTGGAAAAATGTTCAGAGGATATTAGGAGCTCTGTTCTGAGACAGGTCCTGTTGCCAAGTTATTTTAAGTTATTGGGGAAAATATTCAGATTTTTTTTTAAAACCACTGACATGTTTTGGTGGGACATGTTTAAAAGCAGGACTTGATTACATATATGAGGCTATACATATATAACATTACATATCTAATGGCTACTAATGTTAGTTTAGTGATTGAAATGTAAAAAAGCGTATAAGTTTGCTTACCATCTATGTTTGCTTATTTCTTACTGAAAGTATTGAACATAGAGTTCACTGAAATGATCTGAAATACATTTCAGTTCTCTTCTTAAGGCAGTGACATCCTCTGCAGGCTTTTCAGGCTACATGTAATATTGTTCTTATTCCCATTACTTACTACTCATCCCAAGCTTTTGTTTATTTGATTTCCTGATCATATTCTAAGGCTTTTTCAGTAAAAGTAGGTTTCTTCATGTCCTATATGGGTGTTTTTCAGTCTGTAATGCTGCTAAGAAGACATGCACTGAAGGTAAGAGGTCTGCACAAACTACCAATAGAAATGTATTTTCTTCAAGAATTAGATAGGAGTTCAAAGAACAATCTACTCTTACAAAAGAACAGATATCTCAGAATAATACAGACCTTTGAGTATAACTGATTCACATGGTCACAAAGAAAAGTTAATCAATATAAAACTACTAAGAAGGGAAATTGAAGTAACTATAAGAATCATATTAAACATGGTGCTGCATGCCTTCTACTCAACACTGGGATGCACAACTGGAGTAATGTGTTCATTTCTGGGCTCAGCTCAGTTCTGAGCTCAGCTCAAACAAAGGTATGTTGCAGAGAATCCAGCAAAGAGCCACAAAGATTATTAGGTCATTGGAGCATCTGACGTACATAGAGTCTGGGGGAACTGGGGCTGTTCATCCAGAAGAAATGAAGGCTCAGAAGGATTTGCTCATGTGTATAAATACCCAACAGGAGAGTAAAGAAGACAGACCTCTTCCCAGAGGTGCCAAGAAAATGGGTAAGAGGCAACAGGCAAAATATAGAGAACTTCATTCAAACCAAAGAAAAAAAATTACTAAATGCTTGATGAAATGTTGGAACATCTTGCTTGGAGAAGTCTCCATCTTTGGGGATATTTAAAACCCAGATGCACCAGACAACATAATGTAATAGACATCCTAGACTGGGTAAAGTCTTAAAAACAAAAGGACACACAAAGGAAGAATCTCTTATTACATTAAAAAAGCAACATAACTGGATTGAAAAAGTGCATAATTTTTATGTGAGAGCTATTGACATATTTTTTATATTTGCTGTGTCAGCCTGGTTCCCACAGATTTTACAAAAATTAGAATACCCATTTATGTTATGTACTCTTCTAAGTTATTCTGCAGATTGTTGTCTGGTTTCTGTTCAACACTCAAAGTAATTCATAAGTAAATACATTCACTTTTGAGAAATATGAGGAACACAAAGATCTACGTAAGATTCTGCAGTGGCAAAATGAAAGTGCAAGAATATAAGAATTTTTGAACAGCATGGAAAGCAGCAGTTTCTATTCCAGAGCTAAACAAGCAGTACTGTAAATACTACACAAGAGGAAAAATAAAACAAAAAACCAGTGCTGAGGGGAATTCATCATTAATATACATATAGATCTCAATAAGTTTGTGGCCATACCTAATATATTTGCCTTAGTAAATATAGACAAAGTACAACACTTTGTTAGGCTAATAATTTATGTCAAGATTATGTCTAAGTACCTATTCTGGCCACTTGGACTGGTAATGACCCTGGGAGTATAAGCACATGGCCACACAAAAAAGCTGTGAGATGCAAATCTTAATAAGGAGTGGAAATGACATTAAAGATGTCTGAGTGTTAGGTACAATGATAGTACATATTTAACCAGATTTCTAACGATCACCCACAAAGAAGGTATAGAGTGCAATTTTCCCACAAAAATATGAGTCTGGGAGTCTGTATGTCACAAAATGTAATAGAAGTTAGTTGTTAAACCATTTTAAAATGAAATAAGCTGGAGCTACACCTCAAAAGAGTAACATATTTTCAACCATTAGTTATGGTATGCCTATGTGGCCTTAAAATGAACAAGTTATAGGTTATGACTGCTGAAAAAACCTTAACAAAGCAAGTTCACACAGGAATACACAGGGATTTCTTTCATCTTTAAATCTTTCAGTTGGAAATGGGATAAAAATTTTAGAGACAAATGGTACTTTTCAGTACACTCCAGAGTATTTACCAGAAGCATGGATAATATCCAGATAATGTGTTTAGCAGCTGTACATATTAAAATAGCTTTTTTTTAAGATTGATCAGTTTCAGGAAAATAATGGGAACTGCGACTGCCGAATGCAGTGCTTGTGATGAAACCTTGCAGAAAATAATTAAAGTTATCAATAGATACCTTCTGTTTGGTTGGGGAATTCTCAATACTACACAGAGTTTCTGTTTTAAAGCAAATAAAAGCTTCTTGCTAAGGAACAGAGGATAAAATCATCCTCTAAGTGTTGAAAAAGAAAAAAATTGAAAAGATAGGTAAAGAACATTTACTTTAAAAATATAAAATTTCAAGGTCTGAGACAGGAATGTGCTCATGCTAAGCATATACATTCAAACATTGACCACACAGAGAAAAGGGACTGTCTTTGAAATGCAGGAAGAATTAATTTGTTATGAAGTAGACAACAAACATTATATTGTCCAAGATAGATTTTAGAAGGAAATAAACTTTTATAAATGTGTGGAACCAAATACCACAGTGTGAATGTAAATTTCAACCAAGAACTATGCTTGAAGAGTTATTGGTAGTCAACTGTCAAGAACAGAATGGATAGACATACTATGTAATATTGGGAATATCTATGTCATTAAATCAAAAGTACATGTAATAAATATATAGACTGCACTAGAGTGGCAAGGGCTCCTAGCATTTTTTCAGATGATTTTACAATTTAGAAAGATCTCCACAAACTGGAGACATAGTCTGGAAAAGTATTATCTGTCCTTTTCAATAGGAGCAAATGCAAGATGTTATAGCCAGACAAGAAAAAAAGTAAAAAAAAACCAGCTATGTGACCTGGGAAGCAATTGGTAAGCAAAATATTCAGCAGAAAATGATTAGAACTTTTTTGTTAATAATAATGAATGTATTAGAACCTTTTTGTGAATAATAATGAATCTTAAAAGGCATTGTTTTCCAGTTGTTAAAAAAAAAAAAAAGAGTGATGTTGACTTGTGCTTTATAAATACTAGGAAAAAAACCCTAGAGTATCTGAAGCAACCTTCTCTTTTTCCTTTTCTGTCAGATAAGATTTTAGGAGGATTAAAGTGTGTTTCTATAAGAAATTAATTAATTACATAAAGTCCAGAAAACATGAATGAAAAATAGCAGGGGTATAGCAAATATAGTCTACAAAGGAAAATGTAATTAATAGAACTTTATACATGTAATGTGGAGGAAAATGAAGGGCCAATGTGACAAGCATTTTCAAATTTTTAACAATTTCTATAGGGGTAAAAGGAACACTGTTCTTCAAGTAAATAGGATAAAAAGTCACAGGTTTGTTCTGCAGGCAGGGTACATTAACCATGGTAAACACTAGATAAAATAGGAGATCTTGCAGAAAGTTTAGACAAGACTGTACCAGAAATTGCAGTGGCAGCTGACTGTCTTGAGACCTGAGCTGCCTATATGATTTCACAGGCTGTCCCCCACCCTATGAAAAGACATGGGGGGAGGGAAGTGGGGGCGAAGGGGGAAACCCCAGTCTTGATTACTACTTTAACTTATATATGGGACTTTCACTACAAGATTCTATACCTAATGATGACATCAAATTTTTCTCAATCATGGTTTATATAATAACAGTCTGCATTATGCAGTCTGCAGTGAAGTGCTAGTTAAATCATGCTACTTTTCATGATCCCATGGTAACCATAAACCAGTGGCTCAGTTGAAAATGGCCTATATAAGGATACAAACTCAAACTTCAGCCTATAATTAGTATTATGAAAATCCAAGAACACATCAATGAAACATGGGTCACCATCTGCTGACATTTTGGCAAAAAAGGAAAGAGAGGAAGCTGAATGCCTGCCTAATTAGAAACTGATGTCAGTCACCAACACTTGCAGCTAAATACAGGGATATGAAAGGTACAATAAAATCCTATACTATGCTGAGTTCACAGAAACTGATATTCTCATTTATATTGGGAAACAAGGTTTTTGAACATGCAATGCTATCATAAAAATACTTCTAGAGTCCTGGGAGATCATTATTTCAGACCAATTCAAACCATAACAACTTTTTCATTGTCCTAGATTGGACAAGGTTGCTGTTTGTCCAGAGATAGGCAATGAGGAGGGAATATAAAAGAGAACAATTCTGATGTAAATATTTGAAAATTAGATTATAATTACAAAATACCTTATATACAAATACAAATACCTTATATTCTCTGATACGTAAACACACAGCTGTCTTTGTTACTGAAGTATACTACAACTAAAATATATTATGAAAAATGAAATCTTCCCAACAACCATCAGTCTTATGAATCCTTTTTCCCATAAAATAACAGGAATCTCAAAACCAATAGATAAAAAGCAGCATGAAGCCTTACCTCCATGGTCTGAGTGTTCCTGTGAGCAATTAACAGAGATGATAACCTGTACTGTTTAAGTGTAGAGCAGCAAATGTGGTTAGATCACAAAACATCTCGAGGTAGACACCACTTCAGCATCTTGGTACTTGCCCATCCCCTATCCATCTAGACTTCCCAAGCAGAAGCTGACTGTGCTTTCTATAGAAAACTCCAAGTTCTTGTCTGTTATTAGGGAATATTTCCTGTCTGACTATCCAGGAGCCACTCTGGCAGGCACACTTGCACCACCTGAACTAGGACCAAGAACTCTTCACAGCTATGTACACCACGTCCACACAGACAAGGTTTCCTCACTGGCTCAGCCCTGTTTCCCATAACAGTACCTCAGATGTCTGGATCCTTAATTTAATCTCAGTGCAATAGCAAAATCACTGTTGAAGCTGGGTGCCTCTGAGGAGGGACCCTGAACATACGAATCCCTGGGGTTATATACCTTCACAGTCTAAGCAGGTGAAGGTCTGGAGTCATTGGCTTCTGCGGTCTCCGACTGCCTGGTCACCTGGCTGGTGCCACAGGTCCCTGTGCCTTTGTTATGCAAGGATATTGGGCCTGTTCATGGCCTCTTTACTCAGGCTCCCACCATTTTCCCCACAGAACTCAATCTGCAGCTGCACACTGAGCTATGTCCACTGAAAGTATCCCTCAACATTGTGACCAAGCTTTCTCAACACTGTCCTGCAGCGTAGGTTGGATATGAAGTTGACTTTGACTAAACTACAACCTGAAAAAATGTAAATGCTTTGGTTTGTAAACAATACTTTTAATGCAGGTTTAAAATGCCTAATGAAGTGTCACCCAAGTGTAGCCTCTTTAATATTTAATAAAAGTATTAAATACTACATTCACATGTCAGAGGGTTCCATCAGGGTGTATTAAAGCAGAAAGTGGATTCAGAAGGTTTGCTGCTCACATTATGCACTGAAGTTACATGAATTTCAGTCACTATTCAGTCAAAAGAAATTTACAATAATTGCAGAGGAAAATGTAAGTGTTTATTTTGTTAGACTGTCAATTGCAAGAAATAAACTCCAGGCATATAAACATATAGATTTTTAATTGATGCATTCCTCTAGTGTTATTATTTTTTACCAAAATAAATTTATGTTTAAATAATTACAAATATAGCCCAAATACATCACTATTTTAATAAAAATAAAGTAAATGTGATTATAATTTTATTTGATTACATACTGATAGCACACCGCTCAAAAGTGGCAAAATAAAAAAATGCATTCTCAATTTTAAAGCATTGTTAAAACACGCACACACACACACACACACGATTACACTGCTCCATTTGTACCACAGAAGCATTTGCTAAACATTACTATCATTCTCAGTAGAATTTTATGTTCAAAACAAAGAATAAAGAAAATTATGGTGGGAAAAAGGGGCAAATTGGAAATAGAACCAAAGAAGCTCTGTTTCACAGGCTGTTGATGATCACTTTTCTATTTTATGTGTCAGGTTTAAATTTCCCTGTGGCAGCAATTTAAATCTTTTCTTCTTTCCTGAGGCTGCTTAAAAATTTAATTTAGCTCAGGCATGGTGTCTACGTTTTATAATAGGAATATAGAAAACTCTTGTAATTTGGGGGATGACCCTTTTAACAGATTAGTGAAATTTAAACATAATTAATCAGCTTTATTCATAGAGTTACATGGGTTTTCCACAATTTACTCATGTAAATTTCTTTGCTTGAGTTACAGTAGACTACATTAGAGAAGGATATTTGAAGGCAGATATTCACAAGTCACACATTCATGAAGTGCATATACTGTGAAGGAGTCATTTGCATGCACATCCGCACACACACAGATACACATCCATAAATCCAATAAATCTACATCTCTTCAGAAGTTTCACCAGTCATTCTCAACTCACATTAACTCCTTCGCATTCAAGTTCTTGTATTATTTTTTTCTGCATTTTCGGCTAAGGGTTTGGTTAAGAGTCAGAAATTATCACATGGTACAGTCCTTTAATCTTTGTCCTGGAATTAGAATATGACAGTCCTCAATATGAAAAGGTTCTAAAATCAGATATTAGAATCACAGTTGTTTGTTAGGATTGCTGAGGATTAAAGGCAAATAGTAAATTTTAAAATAATAAACTCATTTCAACCCCNTATGGAGAAGGATATTCTGAGAGGTATTGAAAAACACCTGAAGGACAATGTAGCCATCAGCCACAGGCAGTACAGCACGATAAGAGGAATGTCCTGCCCTTCAAAGATGATTTCCTTTCATGAAAGTTAACCTACCTGTCTGCTCAAGGGAAGCCAATTGATGCAATCTTTTCAGATTTCAGTAAAGCTTTTGACATCTCTCATAGTAGATCCTGTTGGACAAAAGGTCCAGCACACAGTTGGATAAATACATCATGTCATGGGTGAGCAATTGGCTCACAGGTCAGACACAAAGGATTATAGTGAATGGGG
>VWZD01005044.1:187211-210115 GCA_013396695.1 Sakesphorus luctuosus | reverse complement strand
CATGGACAGGGTTGTCATTCACTACATCAAGGTCCCAAATATTGATTTGAAACTGTGGCGGGTTCTGCCTTCTGAGCAGCTAGGGATTAGAAATTCTCCAGGAAGGGTCTCCTTCCTGGATGCCAAGACAAAGGATAAGAAAAAAAGAAGTCCAATTTTTTCCTGCTACAGCACAGACCTTGCCCAAGCAAGCCCTGCAGCAGCCTGGTCCCTTGGACACACTGAAAGACATTCCTGTTGGCCTCATTTCCAATCCTGGTATAATTATAAACGTTCTTAACACATCCTTCATTCTGCCTCCCGAGGGGCAGCTCCATCTCTGATCCCTGAGAGCAGGGACAGGACCCAAGGCATGGCTGGAGCTGTGTCAGGGCAGGGCCAGGTGGGATCTCAGCCAAAGGCTCTTCTTCCCCCAGAGGGTGGTGGGCACTGCCCAGGCTCCCCAGGGCAGTGGGCACGGCCCCGAGGCTGCCAGAGCTGCAGGAGCCTTTGGGCAATGGGACAGAGCCAGGAGGGACTGTTGAGGTGTGCTGGGGAAGGCCAGGGTGGCACTGGCTGGTCCTTGGGGGTCTCTCCCAGCTCAGGATATTCTGTATCTGTGATCTTCTGGTCCTGGTTTTGGGACAGAGCAGATGTATTATCACAAGTCACTCAGCACATTGTCCATCTCGACTGTGTCCCTCATTTCAAATCTTTATTGACAGTGATGGATCTGTCTGAAGTTTGGGGGCTTGACTCGCGCCCAGATCCCGAAGCTCAGCGCTCCAGTAGCCAAGTTACACTTCACCACCCACTTTCTGGGCAGAGAAAGTGAAGCCAAAAGAAAGTCCCATCACCAGCCCGAGCTCCCTCTGCCGGCCCCGGCCCCGCAGCGCCCGCCCGCGGGCACGAATCCTGCCGGGAGTGTGCCTGAATCCTGCCGGGAGCGGTGCCCGAATCCTGCCGGGAGCGGTGCCCGAATCCTGCCAGGAGCAGTGCCCGAATCCTGCCGGGAGCTGTGCCCGAATCCTGCCCGGAGCTGTGCCCGGAGCCGCCGGGATGCGCCGCCCGCGGTTTATCCCTCGCTCCGGGCGCTGCTTCCAGGTGGATGTTCATTGAGTTGTTTCCACGGGAGTGGAAAGATTCCAGCTCAGGGAGCGGGAAGAGGTTTATCCCGGCGCAGCCAAAAGTTTGGTGGTTGGTTGTGGTAGGAAAGCCGGGAAGCAAAAAAAAAGACAAACCAAACCTGGTTTAGGATTGAGCCCAGCTCAGAGCGTGGCTGTGAAGTGTCCTAAACTCCCTGTTCTTGCTGCTCAGTGTTGCTGTGAGCATTCAGGAAATTCATTTGGGACAAATTCCCAGTTTCCCAGGTAATATGTGTTGCTACAACTGCCAAATCCTTTGGCATGATGAGAAGCTTTTTTGGGGGTTGTACAGCCTGGAGAAGAGAAGGCTCTGGGGAGAACTTGGAGCACTTTCCAGTGCCTAAAGGAGCTCCAAGTGATCTGGAGAGGGACTTTGGACAAGACAAGGGGGAATGGCCTTCAGCTGAAGGAGGGCAGGTTTAAATTAAATATTAGAAATCCTTCCCTATGAGGTGGGCAGGCCCTGACACAGGTTGGGCAGAGCAGCTGTGGCTGCCCCATCATGCCTGGGAGTGTCCCAGGCCAGGTTGGACAGGGCTTGGAGCAGCCTGGGCTGGTGGGAGGTGTCCCTGCCCATGGCAGGGGTTTGGGAAGAGATGATCCTTGAGGTCCCTCCCAACCCAAACCATCCTGTGATTCTGTCAGCTCCTGCTTCATTAGCAGGAGTCCTTGATCACTAAATGGAACACTAGTAGATAACATTTGCACTAGAAATGCAGGGAGTGTCAGGAAAAGTAATTGTAATTCCATAGTTGCAATAAGCAGGAGAATTCCAAATGCATTAAACACCTAATTTTGTCCAGAGATTCCTGCTCCATGGAGTGGGAACTGAATTTGCTGCCCTCCTTTTGCACTGGCACAGGCGGAGCCAGAACTGCCAACTGAGTATTAGGTTTCGGCCTTTTATTTTTAATTTATTTTTCCTTCTTTTGGGAAAGGAGAAGGAAAAGGAAGACCAGGAATTGTGCTAAAGGAGGACTCTTAGATTAGACCCTGTGGAATTAACTACCAAGCTTTGCTGTGGCCTTCAAGCACTCCTTAGAAAGTGCCATCATACAGATTTATAATAATGTTGGGAATTTTCTTTTATCATCTCCCTCGACAGCTTATTTTCCTTTTTTTTTTTTTCCATTTTTTTTAAAAAAAGCTCTTTTTTCAGTGTTTTTCCCCAGGCAGTGGTCTTCCCTACAGCTGATTCCTAATGTTTTACAGGATGAATTACACATCCTGCCTTATACCCAGGTTTGAATTACTATTGAATAAGCAGCAATGAAATCTCTATCAAAATAATCAGGAGTTCCAAAAACCACAAACAACAAAACAAAGTGAAGCTGAACTAACTCAGCAAGACCATTTGGAGCATCAGGGCTGGTGAGTCACTTTGCTTTTCCCTCCCTCAGCAGAGTCCATCCCTGCCTGGAGCAGCCCCGGGGAGGGCAGGTGGAGTGGGTAGGGCATGACTTCAGAAAGTTAAAAAAAAAAAAAAACCAAAAAGGAGAAAGAAAAAAAAAAAAAAAAGAAACGACATCACTCACATCATGTGATCCAAGAGGACCAATGGAGGCAGGTTGTGGAAAGGGGAACAGTTAAATTTGTAATTTTGGTTGTGTGAAACACTTCTTTGGGCCTCATAAACAACCACAGAACCACAAGTTGGGTACGGAGGCAGTCACAGCCGAGCGGGTCCGGGATATTGGTCAGCAGGGAGGGCGAAGCGCTGTGACTGCAAACCACAGGGTTTCGTAGGGTGGTAAGCATCATCAACCACAACCAAGCCACTCTTTTTTTTTTTTCCCTTTTCTTCTTTTTAAGAAACAATTTCGGAGTTCTTTTAGCAAAAGAACCTCCTAATCTGCTCCGTGCCGCTCCCGAGGCACCGGGATAACCCCGAGCGTGATGGCTGGGAGGAGGGTGGTGGCAATGACCAGTCTTCATTTTTCACTCCTCAAGGTAGAAGAAATCATATATTCCTTCCCAGTAGAAAGAGAGTGAGTTTTAAAGAGGAAACAATGGCTTCGAACAGCATATTTGAGTCACTTCCTTCTTACCAGCACTTCTTGAGAGGTAAGTGCCATTCAGAATTTCTAAATATACTTTTTACTTTCCCATACTTAAGAAAATTCATGTTTTGAGAGTATCTGGGGACTTTCTTGTAGTAGTACATGCTTTTTTCCACTTCAGTTTTCCTTCGAGTCTCTCTCTCCTGGAAGTTCACATGGAGCTTGCAGGAACAGCATCTCGTTACTTTATCAGTCCGTTAGGAGAGATTACAACAACAAGGACTCATTTAAGCCGTTCAAACGTGCTCGTGAATTTGCTCTTCATAAATCAAAGTGGGCTAGAATAGCTCGTGTGAAGGACTGCGGATACAACAACGGGAGCACTTTATCATCCGGGTTTTTTTTATTTTTTGGGGGCAGAATTAGGAGTTTTTGAGCCACTGCCATGACAAATGAGGGGCAGCAGCAAACGACACGTAGTGCAGGGAGGGAGCAGAGCCAGCTGAGCGTGATGCTGCCTCGCTCGGGCTGGCCCCTCAGCCCTGCTGAAGTCATGTCCACCAGGGGAAAAGCAGAAAAAACTCAGAAACCTGCTTAAAGTTTGCTGCTGCAACTCACGTGGCTCGGGAAAAGCAGCGGTGTGGGGGAACTCGGAGCCGATGCCACGCTGGGGTGTGATGGGTGAAGGAGCCGCCCTTGGAGGAGCGAGGCAGCTCTGCAAGGGCTGAGGGAGCACTTGAAAGGTTTCACCCACAATCTGCCCTTTTTAAACCAGTGATCGAGAGGCTCCTCGGAGCGTTCTCCCAGCCCCCCGTGGAGCTTTGGGTTAGTCATGGGTTATTCACACAGCCCAGCCAGGGACTGGCACGGGGAGCTCGTCTGCTGCCTCACAGCTCCCTTCCCAAATCGCTCACGCTCCGGCTGAACTTTTCCCCTGTCCCCTGCCCGCCCCAGAGGATGCCAAGGCGCAGGGACCGCCGTGCCCATCAGTGCTTGGCCGCACAGCAGCACTTCAAAACTCTGTGCCCAGCCTCCGCTTTCCCGGCCTCGCTGGATGAGTCAGGAGTTTATCCCCGTTAATCAGCGGGCTGGGAATGCGAAAAGCTCGTCCCAACCAGCGGTGGTACCAGGGTGGTACCCAGCGCTGCCCCGGGGGGACGTGGGCACACAGAGCATCCTGCCCGAGCGCTTTGCGGCTCTCCCTCTTTGCCTCAACTCTTTTTTTCCTCGCCCTTCCCCGCGTCAAAAGTTATTCTACATCTGTCTTAGAGCCCGGTGTGAGTCAGCAGAGCTCGCAGCACCTCCTGGCCGGGGCGGGGGAGATGCTGAAGGGCGAGAGGGACGTGGCCAACTGCTCTGGCAGCTGACATTGCTCAGCACCCCTACCAGGCAAAGGAAGCAATACTGCTAAAACAACAAGCAGCATCTTCCTGCAATTCGTCAGCCTCTTTTTTTAATTTTATTTTTAATTTTTTTTTTTTGCAAGCAGCACCTTCCTGCAATTTGTCAGCCTCTTTTTTATTTTTTTTTTCAAGCAGCATCTTCCTATAATTTGTTAGCTTCTTTTTTAATATTTTTGTTTTTTTGCTTACTGTTCAGTGTTTAATCTGTAGCACAGGGAGACTTGGTGAGGAAATTCTGTGCTTGTGAAGCTGGTGGGGCTGTGCTGGCAGAGAGGCAGAGCACAGCCAGGATGGCTGGCAGGGCACAGGGTGGTGAAGGCAGGAGCCCCAAAAGCCTGAGAGCTGCTGGTTGAGGAGCCAAGGCTGATTTGTCCAAAAAAGGAGGAGTTTCATTAAAGGTGATTAATCCAGCAAGTGATTTAACTCAACACCCCAGAATGGAGTTTGTTATCCTCCTTATTGCTCACTACTGTCGTTAATGTTGCTGCAGTACCAGGATTTTGTGGGGTTTGGTGGACTAGACTACAAGTCTTGCAAGGTTTGAAGTCATGTGGGTACCTTAGGAACACTTGGAAGGGTTCAAGGCCACATTGGATGGACCTCTGAACAACCTGGGCTGGTGAAATTTGTCCCTGCCCATGGCAGGGGGGTGGAACAAGATGATCTTTAAGATCCCTTCCAACCCAAACCATTCCCTGGTTCCATATTAATCCAATTTTGGTACCCCAGGTACAGATCCTGGCACAAGACCAAACTCCCACCATCCTGTGCAAGAAAACCTTGGCCAACAGCTCTTGGGTTGAGTTGTGGAGCAACTGTTTCCTCAGCAAAAGAATCTCATGTTTGAATATGGAAGCCTGTGACGGTTTTCCAGCAGTTCCCTTTTTGTTCCTTTCTTTACCCAAATGAATTTCACACAATTTCAAAATCTTGGGTGCAGCAAAAGCAACTTTTGGGCTCGGGAGCAAGAAAAATAATCCTCCCCAGGGTCGGTTGTTCTCAGCCTATTTCTCAACAGTGTTTACACAGACTGGTCATTTGAAATGTCCCCAAAACTGTCTCTTTTCTTTTTTTTTTTTCCCGCCCAAATTTATTGCACTTTCTCTCTCAACTGAAACCGTGAGGTAAAGGGAAAAAAAATAACAAGTTGTTTTCTGCCATGGATTTTGCTTTATCAGTCCACGCAACTCCCCGAGAAGGAAATCCATCACTCTTTTTTAGCCTGATACTCTGTGAAAATTGGGAAGAAAAGGAGGGAGTGGGGAAGCAGGGCCATTGTTCCAGCCCCTGTGAGCAGTGACAGAGGGCAGAAAACCTGACATGATAATTGCATGTGGTTCACCACAAAGGATATGGCCCTTTTTCTATCACACCACACCAGCTCTTCGCTTCTGCCACGAGGTAAAGAAGTGAGGACTGGACTGAAAGCTCCACTGGTGTGCTCTGGGTGCTGAAAAAATAAGACCTTTTGGGGCAGGGGCACCAAAATGAAACCATGGGGGGGGGCCTTGCAGTAATAAGTACACAAATAGTTTTTCAAGGCTTGCTAGATAATGACATGGTATCACACATTCCTAATTTCATTTAATTTCTTGAGGATCTTATGTGGTCCTGTAAGATTTCCTAACAATTTTAGCTATGAAGGAAGACAGAATTAATGTTTTCCCTGGGCTTTTATGGAGCTCTAAATAGCACAAAGTGTAATATTTTCCAGGAGGGCATTTTTTTGCCTCATTTTTGCTGCAAGGTCTAATTATTTCAATATGCAAAGAATGGTACTGCTGGTTTTGCCTGTGTTGCATTTCTGTATTAATTAATCAAGGCAATGAAGACTCGTGGCACCACATTTTGTGGGTTTCGTATCAAATGGAAATGAACTCCAGCAGAGAACTTTGGTGTCATGGAAAAACACACAGTGCAGACTTTCTTAGTTCAGCAGTGCCAAGGAGCGTCCAGGAAATGTGGGTTTATTCCTTTGGAAATGCTAAAGAAAAGTGTAGTGAGTCCAGAGAGAAGGGAGCAGAGCTGGGGAAGGTTCTGGAGAACATTCCTGGGAGTGAGGAGCAGCTGAGGGGGCTGGGGGGGTTTGTCTGGAGAAGAGGAGGCTCAGGGGGGACCTCATTGCTCTGCACAACTCCCTGCCAGGAGGGGCAGTGAGAAGGGTCAGGCTCTTCTGCCATGGCCCAGGGGAAAGGGGGAGAGGAGAGGGCCTCAAACTGCCCCAGGGCAGGGGCAGAGCAGAGATTAGGAACAATTTGTCCTTGCAGGAGTGGTCAGAAACTGGAATGAGTGTCCCAGGGAGGTGGTGCAGTCACTGTGTCTGGGAGGGTCCCAGAGGGGTCTGGATGGGGCCCTCGGGGACATGAATTAGGGGTGATCGTGGTGGTGCTGGTGATGGTGGGAATGGATGGTCCTGAAGGTCTCTGCCAGCCTTGGTGATTCTGTGAAATGCACCCCTTGGGATTGAGCTGGAGGTCTCAGTGAGACCTCCAGAAGGTCTTACTGCTTATGGGGGAGGACATTTGTCCATTATCACCATGACAATCTCCCCTCCCAGTCATTATTCAGAGCATTTCCACTTCAGTGCTGCCCAGCAACATCTGGTTTGTAACCAGGACTTGAGCTGGAGCTCTGCAAGGTCACTGCAGCAGAGGAAGTCTGGGATGGGGAATGTCTATATAGTTCCAGGGCAGGCTCAGATGAAATATTAGAAATAATTATTTTTTTCTTTCAAGAGTGGTCAGACCTTGGAATGAGTGTCCGAGGGAGGTGGTGANGTGTCCCAGGGAGGTGGTGCAGTCACTGTGTCTGGAAGTGTCCCAGAGGTGTCTGGATGTGGCCTTTTGGGACATGGATTAGGGATGATCCTGGTGGTGCTGGGTTCATGGACCAGATGACCTTGAAGGTCTCTTCCAACCTGGAAGATTCTGTGATCCTGTGAAAAAGCTCTTTCTCCTCTGAAGGTCTTCTCTACCAGGACTCATGGGCACCTCAACACGCTGCTTCTCATGGAACGTTTGTGGTTCTGACTGGCCTTGTGGTGGGATTTGCATTGGTAGAGTCCTCCAGTCCCTGGTGCTGTGTGTGAGTGAAGGGATGGAGGCACCAAAGGCTCCCTCCCAACACCTCCAGGATTGTGGCTGCCCCATCCCTGGGAGTGTCCAAGCCCAGGCTGGATGGGTCTTGGAGCAACCTGTGTTGGTGGAAGGTGTTCCTGTTCATGGCAAGGGGTGAGACTGGATGATCTTTAAGGTTCCTTCCAATCCAGGCCATTCTGTGATTCTTCTCACAGCAGCACAAACTGTGTCATTGCTGTGCAGGAAGGAGAATTTTTCAGCACTTTTTCAGGCTGTGACAAAGAGTTAATTCCTGTCAGCGTCACAAACCACCAACTGCATCTTGTGAATAGGAAATGCAACCAAAGCTCATCAAAGCCTGGGCTTAACCAGGAGAAAACACTTGCACAGCTCTGACTTTCACAGCCTCGTCTCTGAGCTCGTTTTGCATTTGAAAGCCTCGAGAAACACTGCGAGGCCTGAGCACAGGAAGGGGAGTGTCTGCCAGAGCTGAACAGGATAGAATCATAGAATCGATTGGGTTGGAAAAGACCTCCGAGATCATCAAGTCCAACCCTTGGGCCAACTCCAGTTCCTTTACCAGATCATGGCACTCAGTGCCACGGCCAAGCTCACTTGAAAAACCTCCAGGGATGGGGAATCCACCCCCTCTCTGGGCAGCCCATTCCAATGCCTGAGCACTCTCTCTGCAAAGAAGTTTTTTCTGCTCTCCAACTTCAATTTGCCCTGGCAGAGCTTGAGCCCCCCGTGCCCCCTTGTCCTATTGCTGAGTGCCTGGGAGAAGAGACCAACCCCCACCTGGCCACAACTTCCCTTCAGGCACTTCCAGACAGTGCTGAGGTCACCTCTCAGCCTCCTCTTCTCCAGCACAAACACCCCCAGCTCCCTCAGCCTCTCCCCACAGCACTTGTGCTCCACTCCCTTCTCCAGCCTCCTTGCTCTTCTCTGGCCCCGCTCCAGCCCCTCAATCTCTTGCCTCAACTCAGGGGCCCACAACTCAACACAACACTCAAGGTGTGGCCTCCCCAAGGCAGAGTCCAGGGGAAGGCTCACTGCCCTGGGCCTGCTGGCCACGCTACTTTGGATCCAGGCCAGGATCCCATTGGCCTTCAGGATCAGAGGTTTAATCTGAGGCCAGAGCAGCTCCCTGAATGTTTGACCACTCACACCCAGTATAGTGAAGTGTCTTAGCAAGGGCTTAGGGTTAGGCTTGGCTTGCAGATTCCCCCACCCTGGCTTGTCCTTGCCTTTTATAATATGGCCATTAATTAGAGCTTGGTGGGTGGCACCTCTGCCTGACACTGTGTTTTACCAGGAGGGACAAACTCCAGCTCTGAGGTAGCTCCCTGGTGGAAAATAGAAGTATCTTCCCCCCACTGCCAGGGTATGAAATACAAATAGAAAATAAACCGCATCTTTTTCCTGACTAGAAGATAATGATGACTTAATTTGTCTGCTAAGGGGTTGACTCCCCAAAGAACTGCTTATCTTTAAGTGCCTGACAAGGCCAGTGATACTGGAAGCAATTTATGAACTCCTCTGGAATTTTATTTCACAACACAGAATCAGTGTCTGCATCATCCTTTTAACTGAGAGAGAACAGTCTATACCTAAATAGAGAGTGGCAAAGAAATTACTACTCTTGTGTTCAGAGATAAATAGGTTTGGTTTGAAAAGCTGAGCAGAAGCAATCCTAAGGAAAAAGCAGAGACATTTCTCTGCAGAATTATGAGATTGGAATAACCCAGAACAGGAGAAGCTCATCTGAGTTTGACATCCTATCAAATGGGAATTGTCTGTGCTGGTCCCAGACGTTTCTGCTGTGTCAGGGGAGGTTGGAATTTCTTTTTTGCCTGCCAGAGTGGTCAGACCTTGGAATAAGTGTCCCAGGGATTGATGTAGTCACTGTCTCTGAAAGTGTTTAGGACACATCTGGATGTGGTCCTTGGGGACATGGACTGGGGGTGATCCTGGTGGTGCTGGTGATGGTGGGACTGGATGAGCTCAAGGTCTCTGCAAGCCTTGATGATTCTGTGTCTCTCAAGAGCTAAGGGGGAAAAGTCAGGGTGGGCTGACCCTCTGCAGGAACTGGGAGCTGCAGCACCTCACCAAGTGGCAGTTTGAGGTTTCTCACCCGTGACAAGACAAGGAAACCTGCCCTCCTCCTGCACATGGAGGACAAGGCTTGCATGTAGGAGGCTGCCACAGAGTACCTGGTGGGCAGTGGTAGCTCTGTGGAGGAGGAGGAGGAGGAGGAGGAGGATCAGAGTTTCACCCCACAGCTCTAGGGAACTCCAGCACAGCCTTGGGCTGCTCCTGCCCAAATGGGGGGATCCTGATGGGCTGCTGGGCAAAGGCATCAGTTCAGGTCCAGTAGCTCCCGCAGGAGGGCAAGGAAAATGTATCTCTGGCTCTGGGATGGAGGATGGGTAAGTAATCTCTGCCACTCACTCCTGGTCCTTCCTCTGTGCTTAGTCCATGGGCCAAGGTAGGATGAGTTAGTTTTAAACAGTGGGTGGTCAAATTCTGGAGCTCTTTGCCATAAAATACCACTGAACCCAAAGGTTTAGCAGAATCCTTAAAACAGCAGGATCTGTCTACACATAACAGAGTGTCATAAAATCCTTGAAACAATTGGATCTGTTTACACATAACAGTGTCACAGAATCCTTAAAACAACTGGATCTGTCTACACATAACAGAGTGTCACAGAATCCTTAAAACAGCAGGATCTGTCTACACATGACAGAGTGTCACAGAATCCTTAAAACAGCAGGATCTGTCTACACATGACAGAGTGTCACAGAATCCTTAAAACAGCAGGATCTGTCTACACATGACAGAGTGTCACAGAATCCTTAAAACAGCAGGATCTGTCTACACATGACAGAGTGTCACAGAATCCTTAAAACAGCAGGATCTGTCTACACATGACAGAGTGTCACAGAATCCTTAAAACAGCAGGATCTGTCTACACATGACAGAGTGTCACAGAATCCTTAAAACAGCAGGATCTGTCTACACATGACAGAGTGTCACAGAATCCTTAAAACAGCAGGATCTGTCTACACATGACAGAGTGTCACAGAATCCTTAAAACAGCAGGATCTGTCTACACATGACAGAGTGTCACAGAATCCTTAAAACAGCAGGATCTGTCTACACATGACAGAGTGTCACAGAATCCTTAAAACAGCAGGATCTGTCTACACATGACAGAGTGTCACAGAATCCTTAAAACAGCAGGATCTGTCTACACATGACAGAGTGTCACAGAATCCTTAAAACAGCAGGATCTGTCTACACATGACAGAGTGTCACAGAATCCTTAAAACAGCAGGATCTGTCTACACATGACAGAGTGTCAGAGAGTTCTTAAATCCATTGGATCTGTCTCTACATAACAGTGTCACAGAATCCCAGAACGTGCTGAGCTGGAAGGGACCCACAAGGATCATGGAGTCTCTAAGAGTCACATCCTGTGCACAGAATCACAGAGATGTTTAGGCTGAAAAAGACCTTAAAGATCACCAACAGTTTCTTAATATCTATCAGTGGGTCAAGAACAAAAACAACTTGGGAAGGGTCAAGTTCTTCCTTCTTCTCACTGCCATATTTCAGAGCACAAACCATCTCTGTTAAAGCTTGGGTAGGCAGATCTAATGTAAGCAGGTCTGTCATCTGCCAAATGATTTGTAGCTTCCTCAATGACATCTGGAACTGGCCATGGGGAGAGAGAGGCCACTGGCTGTGTGACTCACTGGTCTGAGAGAAGGACAAGAAAACATCACACTCCCTCTTTACCTCCTCTGTCATCTCGGGAGGATGGATAATATTTGTATAGAACTTGAGTCAGCTTCCCAAAAAGTGGATGAGTAGCAGGGATATCTCCTCTCTGAAGTTCATGGGCTAGGACAGTGGTGGTGTTGGAAGCAGCAGAGCACCTGCAAAGGTCTGGAGTGCGTGGATGAAGTCTGTGCACCAGCACAGTGACACTGAAATCAGGACACTTCACCCTTTTTCTGCCAGTGCAACGAGGACTAGAAATCACACATATTCCCAAAAAGCAATTCCCAAAAGAAATGCCTTTTCTTTCACTGAGATCCCAGGCAGAGCTGGGTTTATGACCAAGATACATTTTAGTCCAAACCATCGAATGCTTTATATAGAAAGACATTTTCAGGCCATTAAAACAGGAGAGGAGCTGAGGGTGAGGGCAGAGAGGCAGAGAGGGACTGGCTGGACCTGGTAGAGTTTCCAATTCATCCAGTTCATCCAGAGGCCCCAGCACTTCTGCTTGAGAGTGGAACTCTGTAAAACTGGGCAGTTTCACTTCACAAAGATCTGTGAGAACATTTTCTCTCCCTTTGATCTATCTGGGCATTTTTTTTTCCAACCTGTGCTTTTTGTTTTGAGTTTCTGATTCCAGAGAACCCAAAACTGGTCCGAGACAGGCCCCGGGGCTTTTTCTTTTGCCTCATGAGTATTCTGTCTTGCAGTGTGTTTTCTGTCATCTGGTTTCACACTGAAGCTGTGATTTTGAGAAGCTCAGAAGCTGCCCTTAGGTAGGGGTTTGTCTGAAAGTTGAAAGGTTTATGTCTCATACAAATCTTTCCATGAATGCAGTGGAAGGAAACTTGAAACCTGTCAAGTTTTATGTGATTTGCTCTAAACACTTCATGCTGCTGTACTTAAGGCAAGCCCTGCCATCCTCCTCAAATCAGCAACCTCAGAAGGCTTTGACCCAGCCCTTCAAGTGCCTTTTTGTGGTCTTTAAAAGGGAAAGAGGAGTGTTTCAGAAATGCCTTGTGTGCTCAGGGTGAAGCAGCAGCACAGCGTGGGACTGAGCATGTGCTTCCTTTGGGACAAAACTTTTGCACTTTCTTAACCTCCTGCATCTCTCAAAAGGCCATTTTTCCCAAGGTTTTGTAGCACACACCTGTGCTGTGGCAGCCAGAAATGTGTCTTTGTAAATCATGGAACCACAGAATCATCAAGGCTGGAAGAGACCTGCAGCACCATCCAGTGCCACCAGCACCAGCACCACCAGGATCACCCCCAATCCATGTTCCCAAGGGCCACATCCAGCCCCCTCTGGGACACTTCCAGGCACAGTGACTGCCCCACCTCCCTGGGACACTCATTCCAAGGCCTCACCACCCTCCCACTGAAAATACTTTTTCTAATCTCTGCTCTGCCCCTGCCCTGGTGCAGTTTGAGGCCATCTCCTCTCCCCCTTTCCCCTGGGCCATGGCAGGAGAGCCTGACCCCCCTCACTGCCCCTCCTGGCAGGGAGTTGTGCAGAGCAATGAGGTCCCCCCTGAGCCTCCTCTTCTCCAGACAACCCCCCAGCCCCCTCAGCTGCTCCTCACTCACAGCACATGTTGTCCAGAACCTTCCCCAGCTCCATTTCCTTCCTTGGACATGCTCCAGCCCCTCAGTGTCCTTTTGGAAGTGTGGGAGTCACCTCCAGCCAACCCTGAAGACGTCAGTGCACTCTGTGGTGCTGAGCGTGGGCAGCAGAGGCACCTCTGGGGTTTCACTCCTGGTATTAGACAGGCTGGGGAGGTTTCAGCCAGCACTGCTTGACACCCACAGTCCTCCAGCCACACTTCCCCTTTCCTTCAGGCATGGCCAGGGCAGAAAAGGTGCCCCAGAGCAAATTCCTGGGATAATATCCTGATTTCACACAGACTGGGACAAAATGGCCATGGAGAAGAGGAGGCTCAAGGGGGACCTCATTGCTCTGCACAACTCCCTGCCAGGAGGGGCAGTGAGGGGGGTCAGGCTCTTCTGCCATGGCCCAGGGGAAAGGGGGAGAGGAGATGGCCTCAAACTGCACCANGCCCCCTCAGCTGCTCCTCACTCACAGCACATGTTGTCCAGAACCTTCCCCAGCTCCATTTCCTTCCTTGGACATGCTCCAGCCCCTCAGTGTCCTTTTGGAAGTGTGGGAGTCACCTCCAGCCAACCCTGAAGACGTCAGTGCACTCTGTGGTGCTGAGCGTGGGCAGCAGAGGCACCTCTGGGGTTTCACTCCTGGTATTAGACAGGCTGGGGAGGTTTCAGCCAGCACTGCTTGACACCCACAGTCCTCCAGCCACACTTCCCCTTTCCTTCAGGCATGGCCAGGGCAGAAAAGGTGCCCCAGAGCAAATTCCTGGGATAATATCCTGATTTCACACAGACTGGGACAAAATGGCCATGGAGAAGAGGAGGCTCAGGGGGGACCTCATTGCTCTGCACAACTCCCTGCCAGGAGGGGCAGTGAGGGGGGTCAGGCTCTTCTGCCATGGCCCAGGGGAAAGGGGGAGAGGAGATGGCCTCAAACTGCACCAGGGCAGGGGCAGAGCAGAGATTGGAAACAACTTCTCCCTGCAGGAGAGGTCAGGCCTTGGAATGAGTGTCCCAGGGAGGTGGGGCAGTCACTGTGTCTGGGGTGTCCCAGAGAGGGCTGGATCTGGCCCTTGGGGACGTGTTTTAGGGGTGATTGTGCAAAGGTGCTGGTGGGACTGGGTGGTCCTGAAGGTCTCTGCAAGCTTCGATGACTCTGTGATTCTGTGATACAGAGACTGAAAAAGACATGGCATTACAGTCCAAGGGTAACTCCTGCAATGCCAATTACCAGAACTCTGGGTTGGGATTCATGGTTTTGTCTATTGTACACGTAGGAAATCTTGGTGTGGAACAACTCTCTGTGTGGAACAGCTCCTGGTGTGGAGCAGTTCCTGGTGTGGAGCAGCTCTTGGTCTGGAACAGCTTTTCATGTGGAGCTGCTCTTGGTGAGGAGCAGTTCTTGGTGTGGAGCAGCTCTTGGTATGGAGCAGCTTTTGGTGTGGAGCAGTTCTTGGTGGGGAGCAGTTCTTGGTGGGGAGCAGTTCTTGGTGAGGAGCAGCTCTTGTTGTGGAACAGCTCTTGGTATGGAGCAGCTTTTGGTGTGGAGCAGTTCTTGGTGGGGAGCAGATCTTGGTGTGGAGCAGTTCTTGGTGGGGAGCAGTTCTTGGTGGGGAGCAGTTCTTGGTGGGGAGCAGCTCTTTATGTCATAATATAACACGGGGTTGTTGAAGGAGTTTGGAGCTGGCTGGGAATTTGTCCCTGGTGGGATGTTATTTGTCTTTAGTTTGTACATGAGTGGTCTGATCCTCCCCCAGGGACAGGTGGGATGTGTTTCCACAGCAAGTGAGGAGACACTGTGGTCCTACACAGGACAGAGAGGGGCAGGACTTCCAGGAGAGCAATCCCACCTTTGGAAAACAGCAGTAAACACACTTTCTCCAAGTAAAGGACAGGGAGGAGGAGGCCCCACCTGTGCAGTCTCCACATGGCAGGACTGCAGACCATCCTTCCATGGTGCCCACCATCCAGAGAGGCCACTGAGATGATCCCACACCCCACACCCAGCTCAGAGGAAGTGCTTGATATTTTAAAATACAGTTACAAGATAACATCAGACTTCTGTAAAATGCTTCTGTTTTCCACGACCTACATGGAAATGAACTTTGGGGTTTGCACGGGTCAGGTGTAACCAAATTCATGTCTGGAAGGTGCATTCAAGATAAGACTTTATTAATAAGTGGGAATGGTTTTAAACTGAAAGAGAGGAGGTTTAGGTCAGATACAGGGGAAAAATTATTTACTGTGGGAGTGGTGAGGCCCTGGCACAGGTTGGGCAGAGCAGCTGTGGCTGCCCCATCCCTGGGAGTGTCCCAGGCCAGGTTGGACAGGGCTTGAAGCAGCCTGGGCTGGTGGGAGGTGTCCCTGCCCATGGCAGGGGGTGGACCAAAATGATCTTTAATGTCCCTTCCATCCCAGGCCATTCTATGAGTCTATAACTTGCACAACTGTTGGAGAACCAATTAGTGCAATCTGAGGTGGTTTAAGTGTTCCAAACACTGCAAAGAAATCCACTTACCCCTTTGTCCATCATTTTGGCCACCTCTGAAAGGAAAAAAGACACCTTAGTCTCTGTGCCAGTTGTCCCTTGAGCTCCTGCCCCAAGTCTCTAATCTGGATAAGGTACAGGGCTGAACACCCACATATTTTTCACACTGAGCATAAAATAACTTGAACATTGAAACCAAGATTCAGGTCTCACATAGGAAAATTAACTTCTTCTGGCTGTGCCTTTTTACACTGGAGAAAATGATTTACTTTTCTAAATGAAACAGAGTTTCATGTACAGTGTCTTGGGCTGTTGTGGGAATTGAAGAATGTGAATGGCTTGCCTAGTTAAAAAAAAAGGATAAACTTCTTTGGTTTAAAAGTGATGAACCATTTAATTTTTGGAGTAACAATCACAACTTTTATTGCTGTGGTGGGTTTCTTTTCTCCTCATAGGAATTAGAGTGCAAATAGTCATCTTCGTTACACAATCCAAACTACTTTGAGTGCTACTTTTGAGGAGTGATATTATTTTTATGGATATTTGTAGGTGCATCTATTTCACATTACGTAGCAGAAAATGTCAGCCCCAAACAGCCTCTTTCCTTTACTTTGGAGGAAAAATCTTTACCAATATGAACAGTTTTATAACCGTAACAGGCTCCCCAGGGCAGTGGGCACGGCCCCGAGGCTGCCAGAGCTGCAGAAGCCTTTGGGCAAGGGGACAGGGCCAGGGGGGAGGGTTGGGGTGTGCTGGGCAGGGCCAGGGAGTACTGTTGGGGTGTGCTGGGCAGGGCCAGGGAGTACTGTTGGGGTGTGCTGGGCAGGGCCAGGGGGGCACTGAGTGGTCCTGGTGGGACCCTTCCCACTTTGGATATTCTATGGATCTTGTTTGAGAGAGTGCTCAGCTGTAAACAGGCAATACCAACATGAAAAGGGATTTATGGTTCCCCTGTGGGGTGGCTTTATGTCATTAGAGGGATTCTATACAAGGAAAGAAGATTTATGTTCACATTTTACTGGGCAGTTGAAGCAACCAGTATTTTGTGTGCTCAACATCTGATCAAAGAGCCAAATAAACCAGTGGAAGGACCTGGGTGATGTTTTTGGGGCATTGGGTGAGATTTGTGAGGGCTGTTGTGAAGATAAAGGTGTTAAAAACCTGCAGCTCTGTCAATGAGGGCCCAGGGCAGTGACCCCATTTCACATCTTTGCTTTGTGCTTTGTAGCAGAGTCATAGAATTGTGGAATGGTCTGGGTTGGAAGGGACCTTAAAGCCCACCCAGTGCCATCCATGCCATGGGCAGGGACACCTCCCACCAGCCAAGGGTGCTCCAAGCCCTGTCCAACCTGGCCTGGGACACTCCCAGGGATGGGGCAGCCACAGCTGCTCTGCCCAACCTGTGCCAGGGCCTGCCCACCCTCCCAGACACCAATTCCTTCCCAATAGCCCATCTAACCCTGCCCTCTGGCACTTTGAAGCCATTCCCCTTGTCCTGTCCCTCCAGCCCTTGCAAATGGTCTCTCTCCATCTTTCTTGGGGCTCCTTCAGCTCCTGGAAGGCCACACTGAGGTCCCCCCAGAGCTTCTCTTCTCCAGGCTGGCCAATGCCAGCTGTGCCAGCCTTTCCTCCCAGCAGAGCTGCTCCATCCTCTGCCCATCCTGGGGCCTCCTCTGGCCTCTCCAGCAGCTCCATGTCCTTCCTGTGCTGTCCCCAGGGCTGGAGCAGCTCTGCAGGTGGGGCTCACCTGAGGGGCAGAGGGGCACAATCCGCCCTATCCTGCTGAAGGTTCAGCTTAATGCAACTTCCTGACTCAGTGTTTTGTTCAAACAAAATCCAAACCATCATTTAACAGAATTTGTTGACAGGTTTCAACTTGTTTACATGGAAAATCTTTTCACCATTCCTTAAGTTGTTTCCTGAGACTTGTTAAAGTCTCAGCGCCTTTTCTTGCAGGGCAGTACTGGATTTGTAAGGGTTTTTTTTCCTCTGCCTAAAATGCAGGAAGCATTAAGGCATCTCCTATTGGAAACTGCAGTTCAAAGAAGGAATGCACTGAGAAATTAGACAAATAACCTATACAAAAACATTAGAGCTGTCCTGTTTCAGGAGATAATTGGCTGCAGCAAAGTTTTCCTTGCTTGTTTTATCTTGGTGAGAAAACAAACTACCTTGTCATTGAGGTTCTTGTGAACTGCTGCTGTTTGCAACGTTTGCCACGGGCAAATGAACCCAAACATTTCTAGGGCATGACTTGCATTGCTCATTTGGCTGCTGGTTTTCATTTCTGCATCTGGAGACCAAAATGCTTCCAGTTATCAAACAATGAAGATAAAAATACCCAAGTGGATAATGTACTTGACTGCCAAGGAGTGTGCATAAAAAAAATATCCACACTGAATGTTTTTTTACCAGAATTCAGTGCAGAAGAGAGGGAGAGAAAATCAAGAAGAGAGCAAGAAGGAGAAAAAGAATTTCACTGTGTGACTGATTTAGCCCTAGAATTAGCAAAGCCACCTTTCCTCAGCTGACCTGTGCAGTAATTCCACTGGGGGTTGCATTTTCCAGCTTGAATAGGGAATATTCCTGACCAGCTGTAGCTGAGAGGATTGTTGGGTGAGGGAAACATGAGGACCAACTGCTGACATTTGAGACACAGGTGTTTTGAGCTGCCTTTGCCCATGAGCCAGAGTAATGCCATAGAAGCAACCCCCACAGGTTGTGCTCTGAGGATAATCCACTGGCATTTGTCCAGGGGTTTTTTGTGTTTTGTTGTTCGTTGTTTTTTTTTTTTTTAAATTTCAGTGTTTGAATTAAGTCTCTCATTGTTCATAATGTCATCCTAGCACCTTATAAAATTATTGAGCTTTTCTTCACTGGTATTGTCCCGCTTTGGTTGGCATTAGATGGGTACAGGTGGCCAATAGAAACCAGGGCTTTGTGCTGAGCACCTGTACCTGTTACCTTTGATCATGGTGCCTGGAGCCTCATCCCTGTCCACTTGACACAGAAAGTCAGAGGGGGATCTCAGAATGGTGTGGGTTGGATGGGACTTACAAGATCATCTCATTCCACCCCCTGCCAGCAACACCTTCCACTAGAACAGGTTGCTCCAAGCCTCATCCAACCTTGGACACTTCCAGGGTTGGAGAAATCCACAAAAATCCTCTCTAGGATGGAAGGACTGACTCGTCCTGGTGCTGGAGCATCCCTGCTCCTCCATTTCTGAGCTTAGACAGAGTCCTGAGTCAACATGTCTTGCATTTGGTCCTTTCCATGTAATTGCTGGATACACCTACAAGGTTTCTGATTCTTTCCCCAAATCCCAAGTTTTATACACTCTGCCATTGGCCCAACATGTGTGTGTGGTTCTGTGGGTTTTTCCTTTCCCTTTTGCAGGCTCTCCTAGAAGGTTCCTGCCCAGGACTTGCCCTGCCAGTTTAATTTGGGCAGTGCCATGGCACCAACACAAAGCTCAACAGTGGCATGTGCTGGTTTGGGGGAGGGAGGGCAGGGGGAGGAAACCCAGAAGTGTTTCTAGACTGGTTTTTTAGCTTCTTACTTTTTCCCTCTAATAGATGTGAAACTTGTGTCAGCAGCTTGAGTCAGTTTTGATGCAAGTTGTGATGTGGTAGATAAAAAAAACCAATGAGGATTTAAGGCAAAGAGTTGGTTCAAGTGCTCAATATTATAACTGCAATATTTTCTTTTCTTATTTAATCCTACTTTAGCATTGCCTTTCAATGGGCCCTACAATAAATAAAACTAACCCTGCTGGCTTGTGTCCTGCTGGGAACATCAGCCCAGCTTCGGGTGGGTCCTCCACCAAACCAGAACTCCTTTGCAGCATTAATAGTGATTTTCTGTGTGAGATTTAGTGCTGGACCTCTGACTCACTTTGCCTGAGCCCCAGGAAAATTTAGGGTGTTTCTCTTTGTAAGATAATTGGAAATTGGAGCATCTCAAGACCTGCCTCACAGCAGATTCTAATGATGTGACCAGTGACATCAAAAATGTTCTTCCCAGAATCCCAGAATGGGTGAGGTTGGAAGGGACCACAGTGGGACATCTTGGGCCACCTCCCTGCTCAGAAAGGTCATCCCAGAGCACATGGCACAGGACTGTGTCCACATGGGGCTGGAATATCTCCAGTGAGGAGCCCGTGGGCCATAATGGTGTTTATGTAAACCATTAAATCCAAATGCTCTCATAATGTTGGTAATGGGGCCCTTCCCCACAACCAGGGTAATGTGGTATAAATCACAGAATCATAGAATGGATTGGGTTGGAAAAGACCTCCGAGATCATCAAGTCCAACCCTTGGGCCAACTCCAGTCCCGTCACTAGATCATGGCACTCAGTGCCACGGCCAAGCTCAGCTGAAAAACCTCCAGGGATGGGGAATCCACCGCCTCTCTGGGCAGCCCATTCCAATGCCTCAGCACTCTCTCTGCAAAGAAGTTTTTTCTGCTCTCCAACTTCAATTTCCCCTGGCAGAGCTTGAGCCCCCCGTGCCCCCTTGTCCTATTGCTGAGTGCCTGGGAGAAGAGACCAACCCCCACCTGGCCACAACTTCCCTGATGTGGCACTTCCAGACAGTGCTGAGGTCACCTCTCAGCCTCCTCTTCTCCAGCACAAACACCCCCAGCTCCCTCAGCCTCTCCCCACAGCACTTGTGCTCCACTCCCTTCTCCAGCCTCCTTGCTCTTCTCTGGCCCCGCTCCAGCCCCTCAATCTCTTGCCTCAACTCAGGGGCCCACAACTCAACACAACACTCAAGGTGTGGCCTCCCCAAGGCAGAGGCCAGGGGAAGGCTCACTGCCCTGGGCCTGCTGGCCACGCTACTTTGATACCTCTCTTGCTACTGGGGCTGTGGGAAACTTCTGAAAATTGGCCATTTTTTTCCTAGTTAAGCCTTGCTTTAGTGGGAAATTTAAAAACGCTTAATTTGAAAGCATTTAAAGCCACTAAAAATCTTCTCCATGGAAACGCTGGACTTAGGGGGGACAATTTCAGATGGATGGAGCCACCTGAATTCAAGGCAAGAGTAGTTTGATGCATTCAAAGAGCCCTGAGATGTTGTCCCAGGCAGACCCAGGGAAGGCTGATGCCCTGCAGGCTTTGTGGCTGTGCTTTCCTACATCTGATAAGGCTTTAATCTGATTAAAGGTTCTTCCCATCCCAAGGAATCTCTGAAATCTCTCACCCTTCCCTGGGAGCTCTGACAGAGCCTCCAGGCCATCACCATCACCTTTTGTGAGAGCTGCAGGAACTTCAGGCCACTTCTGCTCTATCAAACTCGGTTAAAGTTGGCCCACAAACCACAAGAGCTGGGGGAGGTACAGAGGGAAGGATCACACAGGCACTGCCTCCACAGAAAAGCAGTCTGATAAAAAGTTTGCAGTTCAGTTGGGCCAAAGTGACACACAAAGATAGTCAAATACATCCAGAAACTGCTTAAACTGTTCTGGGAATAGCATCTTCCTCATCCTCATGAATCAGGGAAAAATCATCATATTGGAAGTCTGGCAGTTCTGGAAACAGAAATTTGATTTTCTTGATTTCTTGACTTGAGTTCTGAGCTCAGCTGTCTACCCAAAGATCCTGGCTTTACTTTGAAACTCAAATCTAATCAAACCAATGTTTTAATCAGAAGTTTTCTCTCACATTACACATGATTTCACGGCCCCAAACCTGCATTTCTCCAGCTGCAATGGGCAATCAAATCGCAAAACATACAGAAAATCCACGGGGAAAATGTTTTCCAATTCCTTACGAGCAGCAGGAGAACTTGAAAATGCTGTTTGTGGGCATTGAGTAGGACTCAGTGATCCTTGTGGGTCCTCCCTTCCAGCTCAGGATATTCTATGATTCAAATATGGGAACAGGAAAAGAAATAAGAGCAGCTGACAAACAGTTTGTGATACAAGAGTCATTCAGCTTGTTAGAATTTCAGATCCAGGAGAAGCAGAGCGTTAAAGTTTGCTCCAATCTGGCTTAACACCATCTTCATGGAACCATGAAATCATAGCACGGTTTGGGTTGGAACTGACCTTAAAGATCATCTTGTTCCAATCCCCTGCCATGGGCAGGGACACCTCCCACTAGACCTTCTTGGTGGAAGGTGATACTTTGCACCTCCCTGGCCCAGCACAGCCCAGGGATGGCCATGGGCAGGAGGAGAACAGGATTAGGGCACAGGTCAGTCCCATTCACTGCTCAGAGACTCCCTAAAAACCTCCCAGGATCCAGCAAAGCAGGAGTTTGTTGTTGTGTGACAAGGAGATGTGAGAAGACATTTTGCATCCATTTAAAGTTTCTTCTTTTTTTTTTTTCTATAAAATATTTTAGAAGTAAAGTTTCATTTTTCTGAAAATCTCATTCTGGGACAACTTTTTTCCCTGCTCTCTCTGTTGTTGATCCTCCACAGCACTGGGCAGTGCCAGAAGCTCTTGCAGGTTACAGAGCTCTTGGCAAGGGCACCACCCCTGGGATAAAGACTAAACTTTGACCAGACAATTATCAGAGCAGGGGTAGAGCATGTTTTGCTTTTCCCATATCTAACTTCTGGGTAGAATTTCAGGCTGGTTCCTGGCTTGTTTGCAGACAGAGTAGGGTTCTCTCTAGGGTAGCCCAAGTGACCTTGGGAAATGGAATGTGCTCCTTGCGGAGCCTGAACAGCAAAGTTTGGTGCAGGGGTTGAAACTGGGCAGTAGGAGCTGCCCAGAAATGGTGTCAGAAGTCCTGGCTCTGCCATACGCTGGGAACAAAGGCACAGAATCCCAGAATCATTTAGGTTGGAAAAGAGTTACAAGATCATTCAGCCCACCCTGTGCCCAATGCCCGCCTTGTCCCCCAGCCCAAGGCACTGAGTGCCACGGCCAGTCCTTCCTTGGTCACTCCAGTTGTAGCATCTCTGTTCATCCAGTGCTTTGCTTCAGCCTGTGCAGGGGGACTGCATAGCAAAGCAATATCCATATCCCTGTGGTGTTTGTGCCACAGGAACTGAATCCCAGAATCATGGAATGCTTTGGCTTAGAAGGGACTTTAAAGCCCATCTCGTTCCCACCCCCTGCCATGGACAGGGACACCTTCCACTATCCCAGGCTGCTCAGAGCTCCATCCAGCCTGGCCTTGGACACTTCCAGGGATAGACAGTTAAGGTGGCAAGGCTGACTGGCCCAGAATTCAACATATGCCTTTTATTGGCCCACACCAGCCCAGGTTGCTCCAAGCCCTGTCCAGCCTGGCCTGGGACACTCCCAGGGATGGGGCAACCACAGCTGCTCTGCCCAACCTGTGCCAGGGTCTGCCCACCCTCATAGCCAGGAATTTCTTCCTAATCTCTAATCCAAACTTGTATTGCTCCCCACGCTTCTTGCTTTGCTCCCCACACTTTTTACTTTGCTCCCCACGCT
>VWZD01005044.1:143579-179575 GCA_013396695.1 Sakesphorus luctuosus | reverse complement strand
TGGGGGTTGGTCTCTTCTCCCAGGCACTCAGCAATAGGACAAGGGGGCACGGGCTCAAGCTCTGCCAGGGCAAATTGAAGTTGGAGATCAGGTAGAAATTGTTTGCAGAGAGAGTGCTCAGGCATTGGAATGGGCTGCCCAGAGAGGGGGTGGATTCCCCATCCCTGGAGGTTTTTCAGCTGAGATTGGCCATGGCATTGAGTGCCATGATCTGGTAAAGAGACTGGAGCTGGACCAGGGGTTGGACTTGATGATCTGGAAGGTCTTTTCCAACCCAATCCATTCTATGATTCTATCATTCTAAGTGTGTTTAAAAAAGAATCCAATCTACTGATTGCACTGAAGGGGAGGAGGGAAAGTTCCAAAGAAATACAGTTAAAACATCCCATTAAAAATGGTTTGCCTGAGGATGGAATCAAATGAATCCTGGAGTTTTTAGAGGAGGCACCACTTTAGCCAGTGATTCCCATGAGAATCCTGGGAACCTTCAATTGGGTAAAATGGGGCAGTGGAACAGCACCACAGTCTGTATCAATCCCAGGAAAGGTGTCTTGGTTTCCATTTGTGCTCCCACCTGGATAGAAATAATTCAGCTGCACTTCCAAAGGGAGCAGCAAAATCGGTTGGCTGAGAAATCTGTCCCTTTAAATATTTTATTTCTTGTAATGCTTCATGGTAAACACACTTTACATTCACCTCGCAGGTGGTTAAATGGGAACAGTCGTGTCTTTCATGCTTTGGGTTTCCTTCAGGGGGAGAAGGCGGAGCTGTAAAGTATGAGAAATAATTCCCAACTCAAGGCTTGAGGGCAAAAGATGGACTTCTAACAGGGTGAGGAGAAACAGCATAGTGTTGGTGTGGGAGAAGTGGAAGGGTCTGTCTGGAAAGTCACAGAATCATGGAATGGTTTGGGTGGGAAGGGACCTTAAAGCCCATCCAGTGCCACCCCTGCCATGACAGCGACACCTCCCACCAGCCCAGGCTGCTCCAAGCCCTGTCCAACCTGGCCTGGGACACTCCCAGGGATGGGGCAGCCACAGCTGCTCTGCCCAACCTGTGCCAGGGCCTGCCCACCCTCCCAGCCAGGAATTCCTTCCCAATATCCCATCTGACCCTACTTTCAGTAATTTTGAAGCCATTCCCCTTGTCCTGTCCTTCCAGACCCTTGGAAATGGTCTCTCTCTTTCTTGTAGCTCATTCCAGTTCTTCAGGCACAAATGCTTTCCTCAGGTCAGACTGTGGTGATCTCTTGCCTAGGGGCAAATCCTTCTGGAACAGCATTTTTCCAGCAGGGATGTGCAGGTATTTCCTCACTGGTACCTCTAGCCTGGAGTGTCTCCCCTCAATTTCTGAGAGGTCAAAAAGAATCTATACTAATTGACCACACAGAGGGAGATGGAAAACAAAACTTGCTTGGACTTTTCAAAACAAACTTCACTGTGGAAATAAATTGGACCCTGGTCATAGAATCATGGAATATCCTGAGCTGGGAGGGACCCACCAGGATCATCCAGTGCCACCCTGGCCCTGCCCAGCACACCCCAACACTTCCCCCTGTACCCTTGCCCAAAGGCTCCTGCAGCTCTGGCAGCCTCGGGGCCGTGCCCACTGCCCTGGGGAGCCTGGGCAGTGCCCACCACCCTCTGGGGGAAGAGTCTTTGGCTGAGATCCCACCTGCCCCTGCCCTGGCACAGCTCCAGCCATGCCCTGGGTCTTGTCACTGATGACCCAGCAGAGATGGAGCTGCCCCTCAGCTGCCTCTCATGAGGATGTTGCAGACTGGGATGAGGTCCAGCCAAACTGGCACAGAGTTCAGGATGCTGTGCTGTTTTCCCTCCCATGGATCAAGTTTCCATTTAAGTCCCTCCTACATTCTTTGGGGTGAACAGTAAAACCACCACTAATTACCTGTTCCTCAGTGCACACAGGAGCAGCTTTCCCTCAGCCTGGCACCTGCCTCTCCATTTGTTTGCACCAGTGGCTCTTTATCTACATGTCTGTTTGATGTACCAGTGAAATTTCATCTTGCCCTCTAAGCCTGTCCTGTTCCAAACCATTAATTAAGGTGCCCTAATCACCAGAGCCTGTCCATTTGTTTAGCAGCATGTGCTGGTTGGAGTGCACACTAATTATGTTATTACTCTGTCAGGATGGAAGGATAGAAGGAGGGAGGCTGTGCTGGGTCTCCAAGGGGGTGTTGAGGAAAAGGTGGAGTCCAGGAGGGGTAGGGATTGCAGGGCACCTCTGGCTTCTGGCAGGTGGAGCTGCCAAGGTGTGGCAGGAGCAAGGAGCTGTAGGAGAGATGTGATGGAAGTGGATGCTGGAAGAGGATGGGAAAGATCCAACAATCCACTCCTTTCTGTGGAAGGAAAATCACTCCTTTTCACCAGAATGCTTTGGAGATGAGGACTGATGAGCTTAAGAGTCTGTCATAGAATCATGGAATCATGGAATGGTTTGGGTGGGAAGGGACCTCAAAGCCCACCCAGTGCCACCCCTACCATGGGCAGGGACACCTCCCACCAGCCAAGGCTGCTCCAAGCCCTGTCCAACCTGGCCTGGGACACTCCCAGGGATGAGGCAGCCACAGCTTCTCTGTCCAACCTGTGCCAGGGCCTGCCCACCCTCCCAGCCACCAATTCCTTCCCAATATCCCATCTAGCCCTGCCCTCTGTCAGTTTGAATCCATTCCCCTTGTCCTGTCCCTCCAGACCCTTATTAAAAGTCCCTGTCCAGCCTTCTCCCAACCTGAGAGATTTCTTCTGCCTGTGAAAAGCCAGACCCTCCAGCTTCAAAACCACCATTTAGTTCCCAACACTACCAAGCATTTGGTGGCGTATGTCACTCTCTTCCTCCCTCTCTCCCTCCCTCCCTCCCTCCCTTCCTACCTTCCTCTCTTCCATCCGTCCGTCCATCCATCCATCCATCCATCCATCCATCCATCCATTCATCCCAGAAGGTTTGGGTTGGAGAGACCTCAAAGTCCACCCAGTGCCACCCCTGCCATGGGCAGGGACACCTCCCACCAGTACAGGTTGCTCCAAGCCCCGTCCAACCTGGCCTTGGACACTTCCAGGCAAGGAACAGCCACAATCCCTCTTGGCAACCAATTCCATTTCTTTCCACCAAGTAAAAATAAAAAATAAATCTTGGGCTTCAATGAAACTTTTAACTGGATTCCAAACCTTTCCTCCTATTTTCATTGCACAAAGTGTTACCAGGCCCCTGGTGCTGTTGGCAGAGCAGCAACGCAGGGGATGATGACACAGGATGTGTCCTGTGGGGGCTGCACACTCATGCACAAGACCTGGAAAATACTTTTTGCAAAGCTTGACTCACTGGCTGGATGACTCCTGCCCTGTCAGGAATTAAGTGTTCAGCTCAGTATTTCACACTTGTGTTTCTGTTTGGTTTTCCAGCTGAGGTGTAGGCAGCAGTCTGCACATGCAAGGTTAGCCAGAAAAAAAAATCCTTGGTAATTATCAAGTAACTTCAGTTGCTCTGTTTTTAAAAGCCCAGAGTGGATGTTTTCCTCTTGGCCTCGTCATGTTTTCACAGCCACTTGGAAGCTCAGCTCGAGTGTCATGTGCAGTGATCCAAGCTCCTCTGCTGCCAAGGCAGGACAGTTTCCTTCTCTGCCTTCCTGATCACTTTGTCCTGTGGACTTTTAAATGATTCAAGCTCTGGTGCTTCCTGTCACATCCCTTGGGAGACAGGGAGACCATGTCCTGGGGGGCACTGGGCCCAGCATTGGCAGGTGGGCAAGGGAGGGGATAGAATCATGGAATGATAGAATGGATTGGGTTGGAAAAGACCTCCGAGATCATCAAGTCCAACCCTTGGGCCAACTCCAGTCCCGTCACCAGATCATGGCACTCAGTGCCACGGCCAAGCTCAGGTTAAAAACCTCCAGGGATGGGGAATCCACCCCCTCTCTGGGCAGCCCATTCCAATCCCTCAGCACTCTCTCTGCAAAGAATTTCTTTCTGCTCTCCAACTTCAATTTGCCCTGGCAGAGCTTGAGCCTGTGCCCCCTTGTCCTATTGCTGAGTGCCTGGGAGAAGAGACCAACCCCCACCTGGCTAGAACTTCAATTCAGGTCTTGCTCTGCTCTTCTCTGGTGTGGCCTCATCACGACTATTGAGCCACAATATAAGAAAGACCTAAAGCTGTTGGAGAGTGTCCAGAGGAGGGACACAAAAATGATGAAGAGCCTGGAGGGGCCATATGAGGAGTGGCTGAGGGGAATTGGCTTCTTCAGCCTGGAGGAGGCTGAGGGGAAATGGATTCATTGGGGATTGCAGCTCCTCTGGAGGGGTGGCTCCGTCTCTGATCCCTGAGAGCAGGGCCAGGCCCAGGGCAGGGCTGGAGCTGTGCCAGGCCAGGGGCAGGTGGGATCTCAGCCAAAGGCTCTTCCCCCAGAGGGTGGTGGGCACTGCCCAGGCTGCCAGAGCTACAGGAGCCTTTGGCCAATGGGACAGGGCCAGGGGGGAGTGTTGGGGTGTGCTGGGCAGAGCCAGGGTGGCAGTGGCTGGTCCTTGGGGGTCCTTCCAAATCAGGATATTCCATGATTCTATGGCTTGCTGTGTAAATAGACTATATGGTAACAAATTTTCCACTTATTCAGCTTAATTTCTTTCCCCTCAGTCCCAGACAGAGATGGTGCTGCTGGAGCAGGAGGAGCAGCCAGAGGAGCTGGCAGGGCTCAGGTCAGAACCNCTCCCTCCCTCCCTCCCTCCCTTCCTACCTTCCTCTCTTCCATCCGTCCGTCCATCCATCCATCCATCCATCCATCCATCCATCCATTCATCCCAGAAGGTTTGGGTTGGAGAGACCTCAAAGTCCACCCAGTGCCACCCCTGCCATGGGCAGGGACACCTCCCACCAGTACAGGTTGCTCCAAGCCCCGTCCAACCTGGCCTTGGACACTTCCAGGCAAGGAACAGCCACAATCCCTCTTGGCAACCAATTCCATTTCTTTCCACCAAGTAAAAATAAAAAATAAATCTTGGGCTTCAATGAAACTTTTAACTGGATTCCAAACCTTTCCTCCTATTTTCATTGCACAAAGTGTTACCAGGCCCCTGGTGCTGTTGGCAGAGCAGCAACGCAGGGGATGATGACACAGGATGTGTCCTGTGGGGGCTGCACACTCATGCACAAGACCTGGAAAATACTTTTTGCAAAGCTTGACTCACTGGCTGGATGACTCCTGCCCTGTCAGGAATTAAGTGTTCAGCTCAGTATTTCACACTTGTGTTTCTGTTTGGTTTTCCAGCTGAGGTGTAGGCAGCAGTCTGCACATGCAAGGTTAGCCAGAAAAAAAAATCCTTGGTAATTATCAAGTAACTTCAGTTGCTCTGTTTTTAAAAGCCCAGAGTGGATGTTTTCCTCTTGGCCTCGTCATGTTTTCACAGCCACTTGGAAGCTCAGCTCGAGTGTCATGTGCAGTGATCCAAGCTCCTCTGCTGCCAAGGCAGGACAGTTTCCTTCTCTGCCTTCCTGATCACTTTGTCCTGTGGACTTTTAAATGATTCAAGCTCTGGTGCTTCCTGTCACATCCCTTGGGAGACAGGGAGACCATGTCCTGGGGGGCACTGGGCCCAGCATTGGCAGGTGGGCAAGGGAGGGGATAGAATCATGGAATGATAGAATGGATTGGGTTGGAAAAGACCTCCGAGATCATCAAGTCCAACCCTTGGGCCAACTCCAGTCCCGTCACCAGATCATGGCACTCAGTGCCACGGCCAAGCTCAGGTTAAAAACCTCCAGGGATGGGGAATCCACCCCCTCTCTGGGCAGCCCATTCCAATCCCTCAGCACTCTCTCTGCAAAGAATTTCTTTCTGCTCTCCAACTTCAATTTGCCCTGGCAGAGCTTGAGCCTGTGCCCCCTTGTCCTATTGCTGAGTGCCTGGGAGAAGAGACCAACCCCCACCTGGCTAGAACTTCAATTCAGGTCTTGCTCTGCTCTTCTCTGGTGTGGCCTCATCTCGACTATTGAGCCACAATATAAGAAAGACCTAAAGCTGTTGGAGAGTGTCCAGAGGAGGGACACAAAAATGATGAAGAGCCTGGAGGGGCCATATGAGGAGTGGCTGAGGGGAATTGGCTTCTTCAGCCTGGAGGAGGCTGAGGGGAAATGGATTCATTGGGGATTGCAGCTCCTCTGGAGGGGTGGCTCCGTCTCTGATCCCTGAGAGCAGGGCCAGGCCCAGGGCAGGGCTGGAGCTGTGCCAGGCCAGGGGCAGGTGGGATCTCAGCCAAAGGCTCTTCCCCCAGAGGGTGGTGGGCACTGCCCAGGCTGCCAGAGCTACAGGAGCCTTTGGCCAATGGGACAGGGCCAGGGGGGAGTGTTGGGGTGTGCTGGGCAGAGCCAGGGTGGCAGTGGCTGGTCCTTGGGGGTCCTTCCAAATCAGGATATTCCATGATTCTATGGCTTGCTGTGTAAATAGACTATATGGTAACAAATTTTCCACTTATTCAGCTTAATTTCTTTCCCCTCAGTCCCAGACAGAGATGGTGCTGCTGGAGCAGGAGGAGCAGCCAGAGGAGCTGGCAGGGCTCAGGTCAGAACCAGCACCAGGGCGGGATGGAAAGAGTGACTCCTTTTCCAACACAGGTGCACTGCTTGGATCATTCCTGGGCTGCTTCTGGCTCCTGAGTGCTGGAGAACCAGCCAAACCTCTCTGTTCCCCTCTCCAGCATCATCCTAAGACAGGAATATGGAGCAAAGCCAGGGGTTGCCCTACCACAGTCTTGTTTCCTCTCTTTCCAACAGTTTCTTTTCCTTCAGTCAGGCAAAGGGAAGTAATTTTAGACCTGTGGTGTGCATCGACCTCCTGTTTTTAATTGCCTTCCTACTGTGAAGAGGCTTCTCATTCCCTCACAGCATCACCCTGTCCTCTCGAAAACATCACGTAATCCTGTTCTTAAACTGTCTGTTTTCCTTAGGAAATAAAAAAAAACCCCTTATTCTGGGTCACTTGTACAGGTTTCTAAAACATTTTAGCTTGGGGGAAGGGAAAGGGTTTCTCTTCCTTCCTTTCTGAACTTGGCAGGTTTCTGCTACAAGAAAAAGAAACTGCCTGAAGTGAAAGGGGGGAGGGAGGGGAAATCTTGCTTGGAGGTGGTTCTAGAAATGGTGGGTTCAGAGGAGGTTTCCTGCCAATGGTGTTTTACATGTGGAAAGCCTGTTGGTGTCAGTGGTATCAGGTAGAAATGAGCTCAGTCAATGGCTTTGCCACTCCTGAGTGATGCAAACCTTTCACCAATGCACAGGTAATTTAATTTCATGGGGAATATATTAGAATCTGTAAGCATATATTGGGTTTACATTTTGCTATTACATCGTGTGGAAAGCACTTACACCTCCACCTTAAATTAAACTTTCAGTCCTGGCTTTCTCCTCTGGAGACGGGCTGGGAGTGCTGGGAATGTCCAGCATGGAGAGGGGAAGGTTCCAGGGAGACCTGAGAGCCCCTTACAGTGCCTAAAGGGGCTCTAGGAGAGCTGGGGAGGGACTTGGGACAAGGCATGGAGAGACAGGAAAGGGGGAATGGCCTTAAGAGGCATGAAGGCAGAGATGAGCTCGGTTGGTTAAAACTTGGCTGTAACAATGCCAAGGTCATGGGTTCAATCCCCTGTGTGGGCCATTGACTTAAGAGTTGGACTCGATGGTCCTTGTGGGTCCCTTGTCACTCAGAATAGTCTATGTGATTTGTTTGCTCTACATGGAATATTAGGGAGAAATTCTGCCCTGAGAGGGGGTGGGCCCTGGCACAGGTTCCCCAGGGAGGTGCTGAGCTCCCCTGCTCTCTCTGCACAACTCCCTGCCAGGAGGGGCAGTGAGGGGGGTCAGGCTCTTCTGCCATGGCCCAAGGGAAAGGGGGAGAGGAGATGGCCTCAAACTGCACCAAGGGAGTTCCAGATGAGATATTAGAATAAAAAATCTACAGAAAGACTGAGCAGGCCTTGGAATGAGTGTCCCAGGGAGGTGGTGCAGTCACTGTGTCTGGAAGTGACCCAGAGGTGTCTGGATGTGGCCCTTGGGGACATGGATTAGGAGTGATCGTGGTGGTGCTGGTGGTGGAGGGATGGATGGTCCTGAAGGTCTCTGCCAGCCCTGATGATCCTGGGATCCTGTGCAGGAAGAGCAAGGTCCCCCTTTCCCAGGGCATGTGCCCACGTGCCTGTGTTTGGGTGAGCGCAGTCCTGGCTGGCCATGCCTTTGTCACCCCTGGGTGTCCCCAGCTGTCACCACTGACTGTCACAGCAGTCGTGTGGCAGTGGCTCCTCATGTCTGAACTTCTCCCCAGCCCTGGCACGGAGGGATGTGGAGGAGAGCTGAGAGCATCAAACCCTAGAACTGGTTGGGGTTTTATGGACAAACAAACAAGATTTTGGTTTTCTGCCTAGTTTTTTGCAAGAAGTGGGTTGAGGAGGACACAGCGCATGAGGAACTGTTCTGCCCTTGTGCCCACAAGAGAAGAGAGGCCATCCTGGGAGCTGATGAGAGTCTCAGTGCAAAGCCCCAAGCTGGAACAGGCAGGAGAATCAGGATTTTAAGTTTGGACATCTCCAGCTTGAGAGAAATGTTGTGTTTCAAGAGCTTGTGGAAATTGTCTTGGGTGGAAAGAGAAAGTACAGAATTGTGCTCTCCTCATTCAGCTGCCTTGAAGGAGAACATGGATCAAGAGGATGGAGAGGGACCTGCTCAAACAAACACACATTCAGTTTGATCTGACTTTGACTGAGGTCTGGACCTAAAAACGTGGTGCTTTGAAAGACAGAATGAGCAGTTTCCTGAGTCATAAATTGAGTCACACAGACCCCTAATGGTGTTTCCAGGACTGCAGACAAGCTGGTGCTCTCAAGACAGAAAGTAAAACCTTGCAAAATAAACTAGAGCTTGTGGCAGATTTCCAGGGAGATTTGTAATGTCCTGAGAGTCACTTCAAAGGTACAGGTCCTGCCTCTGTGTCTGTCCATGGAGAGGGTGAAGGGAAAGCTCTGGAGATGTGCAGAAATGGGAGCTGGATGATGGTAACGGTGAGTTTGCATCCAGAGAAGTCCAAGAGCACAGAACTTCACCCTAAACCTGCAAAGACATTATTCCCTGAGAGTTTCATGGAATTAGACACACAAGACTTTACACATTCCTCTGTACTCTGTGTTGGTGAGGCCACACCTTGAGTGTTGTGTTGAGTTCTGGGCCCCTGAGTTGAGGCAAGAGATTGAGGGGCTGGAGCGGGGCCAGAGAAGAGCAAGGAGGCTGGAGAAGGGAGTGGAGCACAAGTGGTGTGGGGAGAGGCTGAGGGAGCTGGGGGTGTTTGTGCTGGAGAAGAGGAGGCTCAGGGGGGACCTCATCACTCTCCACAACTCCCTGACAGGAAGTTGTGGCCAGATGGGGGTTGGTCTCTTCTCTCAGGCAACCAGCAGGAGAAGAAGAGGGCACAGCTTGAGCTCTGCCGGGGGAGGTTGAGGTTGGATATCAGAAAGAAATTCTTCACAGAGAGAGTGCTCAGGCGTTGGAATGGGCTGCCCAGGGAGGTGGTGGATTCTCCAACCCTGGCCCCATCTTTGTTTAAAAAAAAAAAACCCACACCCAAATCTAGAGTAACAATCCTACACTTCGGCTTATTTGTATTTTCTGAAGTAGATTTGGTCCTTGGTCTTGGCTGTAGTTCTTTGCTGGTCATCATAATTAAACTCCAAGGAGTGTGGAGAGAGAGTGTCTCTGAGATATAAAAGTACCCCATCCCCTCATTCTGATTTCAGGTATGTCCCATTAAATTTTCTTGAGATCATGGCAAGAATTAAGTCTACAGAGGATGCTCCAAAGCAGCACCTGAAGTATTGTTCTTTGTGCTGCCTCAGGCTCTGGGAAGGGAATCTTTAAGTCTTGGAGCTGATTCCCAAGCAAGGATGGCTTTAGCCCTCCCTGGCATGGTGGGTGTCCAGCCCATGGTCCTTTCTGACCTCCCTCCTGCCCTTCTACCACCTCCTCCCACCCCGTCCTCCCTTCCAGCCCACAGGGATTATCCAGCAGGTCTGCTCTGATTTTACCCACATCTCTTAGAGGGAGATGTCAGGGTATCAAGTGTCAAGTGTGGCTTTCCTTGGTTTTGTGCCTGGAAACAGAAATCCCAGCCATACTGTAGGGGTTTCATTTTACCTCCTTGAACACACTACACTGCTTTTTGGCAAGAGACAGCACGTTCAGAGGAGAATAAACTGTACACACGGATGTGGACCTGTCATGAAATTCATTTGAGTTTCCAGTTGAAGTCACTCCTGCTGAAAGGATCTCGTTACCGTGTGGTCTGACAGCACAAAAACCTGCAGAAGAAAAAGGGCTGCCACTGTGAGGTCGAAGGGGTGGAAAATGGCTGGAGATAAACCACAATCCGTGTTTGCTCTGTTTTCTCCAAAATCCTCCCAGCTGAGACTGAAAATCCCATCTCTGTAAGGCCCAGGGTGTGGAGAGTCATCATGGGACCACCAGGCGGGCTTGGGGCATCATGTGGTTGGACCTCGTTCAGCACAGGGGCTTTCTGGGAGCTTTCACTCCAGACAGGAAGGTTTTTGGGGAAAAACAAGGAGAAGAATTGGTTCCCAGGACACCCCATGGCTTCTGCTGTAAAAGAGGACTGAGCCAGAAACCTGGGTCACCCCTGAAGCCTCAACCCTCTGTAAGTCTGATTTTCATGAGTTGGACCAAGGATGAAGGATGCAGAGGGGCAGGAGTGTGCAAGGAAACGCCAGCAGGGTTGACCACTCATGCCCTGGGGCTGAGTGTGGTCACCTCCTGTTCTCTGCTGAGCAGCAGGAGCCTTGACCATGCCTATCCCCAAGCTTGGAGGAACCCTCAAAGCCACCAGGCACTGTGGGGTGCTCCATGGGGTGCCCCATCCCAGAGTGGGTCCCCAACTCCTGCCAAAAGCCAGGCAGAGTGGTTGACTGGCAGGGAGTTGTGCCCATGTCCAGTGGCAGGGCCTGGCAGAAAGCCCCAGTTCAGAACACCCCAAAGCACAGGGTGGCAGCAGGATGAGCTGAACTTTGCTCAGAGGGGTTGAGGATTTGCCCAAAGATACTGAGGACTCTCCATCCCTGGAGGAGTTCAGGTTGGATGGAGCTCTGAGCAACCTGGTCTAGTGGAAGGTGTCCCTGCCCATGGAAATACACGAGCTTGAAGGTCCCTTCCAACCCAAACCACTCTGAGATTCTCTGTTTGTGACTTGCTGGTGTTTAGGAAACTGTCACAAAGCCTTTTATTTGTGAATTCCAGCTGTATTTACGAGCCTGTCCCTAAAGGATTGTTAAAGTAAGTGCAGCCACTTTGGGTATTTCAGGAGGAACTTTTCAGTTCCTCTGTTCCAGAGCAGGACATCTCTCCTGGCTTTGCAGTTACTCCTTCCGACACAGCCTGTGCTTTCAGGAGGAAGGGGGGATTTTTCCTTTGCAATCACTTTTCCAAGGCACTCAGGTTATTTAGTACAGAAACGTTGTCCAAAGCAAAGCTGGGGAGGATTTCCTGAACACTTCAGGACATTCTTTCCACACATGTCAAAGAGAAAAAGAAAAAGGGTTGATTTCTTCTCAGGTATGTTAACATCCCAAATTAGGCCCTGTGTTATTTCCATGTCTATCTAGGTCCCATAAATAGGATATTCCTGGAGTTCAGCATCCTCCAGTTCCACTTCCAAGCTGGCTGATGGCAGATCCATGTCCCTGGAAGGGAACAGCACATATTTTCATGTAGATCCCTGCCCTGGGTGATGTCATGCAGCACAACTCTTCCACAGGCTGGATTTTTTTTTTCTTCTTTCATTTTTGAAGAAAAAGAAAGGGATGAGTCATGTCTTACAGGCAACTCTTTCCCTTCTTGTTCACTCATCATCAAAGTGCAAATCATGGCTTAGTTATGTGCAACTGTAAATTGGTTTGGCATAGTTATGTCTGGAGCCAGAGTTTCCCACTTGTGGGAGTCTCCCATTACCCCTTCTCCTCTCTGACTCACTTCCATGTGTCCCAGTGATTTCACTGCCAGCTGTCTCCCTGCTCCAAGAGGTCTAAACTGGGACATATGGATATATTCCCTGAATTAGATATTTATCTCACTGCCACTCTGGCATGGTGTGCATAACCCAGGAGACACCTCAGCCCACTGACATCTCACTCTTTGCTGTTCAACTTGGGTGCAAGAACTGCTTTTGCAGACAGGGAAAATAATCAGGATACACTTTTCCAAGGAGTGTGTGGAGCATTAGCCAGGCAGTTCCTCTAATGGAGCAATTGCTTTGGAAGTTTTAAGGGAATTTATTACATTGTCTACTGGTTGGGAGGTGATATTGTTGTTTAACTGGTAGGTCTAATCACCATAATGAAGCCTCAGAAAAAGAAGGTCAGAAAACAAATGCCTTCTGGTCATTACACTAATGCTGATAGATCAGGTTTTAGAGCTAGAAAAAGAAACTGCAGGTATGACAGATAATAAGTGTTCAAATTTATGTCAGCCCTGCTTCTCTGGAGGTTTGTCCTGGATTTACCTTCCAGAAGACTTCAAATTCCCCAACAAAAATGCTCAGGCAAAGGTGATGGCTGCTCTGGGAGACTTGCAAAGTAACAAGATGTGTGGGATGAGGTTCATCTCACCAAACTTCAGTCAGTCTGTCCTCTCTTCCCTGGTTCATGGGGACAGAAGGAGCAGAGAGGCACCTCCATATAGGGCTTGTTCCCACCACAAGATAAGTCTCTAAGATAAGTAGGTTGAATCACCCTCTGGCAGTGCCTTTCCAACCTCCAGTGACTATAAAGGGAGCATAGTTTAGACTGGCTTAGACGAGACAAAGCTAAAATTAGTTGAGCCTTATCCCACCCTGGGCTTTGCACCCAGACAAACTGCTGTGCAGCAGCGTGACTGGGCAGTCTGAGATGCAGAACAGTTTAGTTTCCATGCTCAGTCATCCCTAGGCTACCAACTTGGCCCTCCTGGAGAGAGAGTCCAAGCCCACAGGGCTCACTTGAGGAAATCTGGATCAAGCTTAGGTTGCTCCTTGGTAGGTTACACATTGTTCTTTCAACTGGGAAAACTCTGAAATGCAGGAAAACAGAGTTTGAGCAGGATGATCCTAAAGGAATTTTACCACCACCTTCCCCCGGCTTTTAAAAAAAGGAATCTTTGGCGAGGCCACAAACCCCTTGAAGATCAGTCCACCTTGTTTCTCTAATCTTACCCACCTCTCCTGCCCTGCAGGCAAATATATGGGATTCCACAGGCTGACAGCTCCTCCTTCCTTCTAGGAAAGCACTTAATTATCTCAATCACTTCATAATTGACTCACTTCCACTACTCTAAGGAGATAGAGTTGGAGAGCTAAACCCCGAGGCCAGTTTCTGTAAGTGTTCTTCCAGGAATCCTCTCTCTGTCCTTTGCTTGGCCTTCTGACATTTGTCCCCTCCTCACTTGGACTTTTTCCTCACCATCCTTTGGATTGGTGCCCTTTGGAACTGCAGAATTGCTGTCAGCCTCCAACTTTGGCTGCAGTTCAGTCAGTTTGGTTGACAAACTCCAACGTGACGTTGGCAGCGTGTCCTGCTCAGTTCCAGCAGTCCTGGGATCACCTATTTTGGAGCTGGTTTTTCCAGGCTGGCAGCAGCAGGAGCATCCCTGTGGATGAGGAGTGAGCTGGCAGCCTGTTGTCATCTCTGTTTGCCAAAATACTTATCTGGGATGAACACAATTCTTGGAGCTCCAGAGCTGGAGTTGTAACAAAACCGGGATTGCCCCGGAGCTTCCTGGTGCTTCCCACGTGGGAAGGGCTGGACGTGCCAGGGACTGGCCTGTGGCAAAGGATTGGGCACCTCTGTCTGAAACCTTGCCCAGAGCTCCCCATCAGAATTGTGCAAGTGGTACAATCAGTGTGGAGAGGGACTTTTCAGAGGGGCATGGAGAGAGGCCAAGGGGGAATGGCTTATGCTGAAAAAGAGCAGGGTTAGGCTGGATATTGGGAAGGAATCGCTGGCTGGGAGGGTGGGCAGGCCCTGGCACAGGTTGGGCAGAGCAGCTGTGGCTGCCCCATCCCTGGAAGTGTTTAAATCCAAGTTGGTTGAAGCCATTTCTCCTTGTCCTATCACTACCTGCCCTTGTGTAAGTTCCCTTTCCTAGCCCCCTATTGATACTATAGATCTATATAATCATTATAATCATGATTATAATCATATAATCAACCTGGATTTAAAGACTTCCCATCCCTGGGAGTGTTTAAATCCAGGTTGGTTGAAGCCATTTCTCCTTGTCCTATCACTACCTGCCCTTGTGTAAGTTCCCTTTCCTACCCCCCTATTGATACTATAGATCTATATAATCATGTATAGTGAGTTATATTAATTAAACACACCACTGTGGAAAACATGTATTTTCACACTGATTTTTTTTAATTATTTAGACTGTTGGCTGGTGGCTGTTCTTGGAATTTTGACATGGTAATAGATACATAAACTCAAATTTATTTCTATGTGCATGTCGAGATGATTGAAGTAGCTATTTTAGGTGTCAGCAATTTGCTATAAAGTTCAGTCTGAAGCTACTGGATTTTCCTCAGCAATGTAGTTATGAGCAATGCTAACCTGGAAACTGCCTAGTTTTGTGTTCTTTCTCTTCTCATGTAACAGCTTTAGCCCCTTTCCTCCCATCCCAGATCCTGTTTTGTAGGATCATAGAATGGTTTGGGTTAGGAGGGACCTTAAAGATCATCCATGGGCAGGGACACCTTCTGCTGTCCCAGGTTGCTCCAACCTGGCCTGGGACACTCCCGGGGATGGGGCAGCCACAGCTTCTCTGCCCAGCCTGTGCCAGGGCCTCACAGGGCAGGATTTCTTCCTAAAAAACATATTTAAGGAGTGAATTTACACCACATCGTGACCAAGGAGTGCATTTACAGCACATTTGAAAGTGATACAAAATTCCTTGCCCTGATATCAGTTCACTGTGAATATCCATAAGGATAAATTAATCCCTAATCACTTGTGCACTGTAAGTGCATGTTTATGGTTAAAGGTCTTATACAGAACCTGAGACATGTTTAAAGCAAGACAATGGCAGAGGTTTGTAAAGATAATCACAGAGTTATCAATGATTTTTTTGGTGCTTTCCAGTTCAGTCTTTAGCTTTGCAATATGATCTCATAAACCAGCCCCAAACTGCATTTCCAAGTTCGTTAGGAGGGTGACCACAGTGTCTATATTAATAGCCCACTGGCTACCAGGGGGACTGACCAACCAGTTGTGCCTGTCCACAGAAAGCAGAAGACTTTTTTGTGGCCAGCAAGTCCTTTTGAAGGAAAGGAACAAATCTGAGCCATCTGGATTTTCTTCAGTTCGTCTCAGTGAGTAGCACAGGGCAAATTTTGCTCAGCTTATGCATTTCATACCCCAAACAGTCTGTGTTGAAAAATTATTTTAGACTCCAGATGATTTCAATTTTCCCTCCATTTATTTATGTATTTATGTTCCTTTTATAAAAACAAAAAAGGCCTTCAATGCTTAATGAGAGTAGATACAGTTTTCTTAATGCCTTTGAAAAACAGCAAAAGGCTTTTGGATGCATTGGCCTTTGTCGTAGGAAATTAGTGGAATTTACTCAGCTTTTACCCAGATACAGCAGAGCAAGATTTTGGCTGAAGTTCCAGTTTCTTTCCAGGTCAAGATGAAGGGTTTTGATGTGTCTTTAGGAACTAAATCCCTCTGCCTTTGCTGCTACCTCTGTCCTTACATGATATCCAAGTTGGAGGGAGGTGGAATGCTCAGACTGGCTGCTTCCTGAGTTCAGCACTGGCAGGGGAAGGCTTGCAGGGAAGGATTCCTGTCCCTGACAGCTGCTGGACATCCTGATTTATTGGCCAGCCTTCCCACTTGGCCAGTCCTTCTGGGAGCGTGTTGGGACAGTGGCACTTGTGGGATGGAGGGATGGAGTTTCTTTGTTGCCCTTCTGGACATTTCTGCTCAGGGTTTTGATGCTGCTTTATGGGCTGGGAGAAGAGCCTGAGGGAAGTTTGGGTGGTGGATAAGAGGGGAATGGCATGTAGGCAGCTCTTTGGAGGAGGGACATTCTCCTCATGGTGCTTCACCCACCAAGGACCACTTGTGGTGGGGCAAAGAGGGGACACGTCCACTCCTTTGTGATCCCAGTGGGAAGGGTGGCAGTCAGGGCCTTGAGGGGGTTTCTGCTGGGGGCAGGTGCTGCTCTTGGAGCCAGATGTTTGTGTGCTGGGATCCTGTTTGGTTACAAACACTTGGCAGAGCCTTGTTTTCCCAAGCACAGCAAGAATCAAACACTGAGGGTTTCTTTGATGGTGACTCCAAGCCCCTCTCAGCCCCACCCATGCTGAAAGCTCTGATGGGTTTTTCTTTGCTATCATTCCATCTCCAGTGATCCCTCCTCTCTTGGCTTTGGAGCCCTCTTATTTCAGCCTCTTCTTGACTGCCATCTTCACATTTATGCCCAATAAAAGGTTGTTCCCAAGCTTTCTGGAGAACAAAACTCTTAAATGAAGCTTTGCCTGTGGACTCTCCACTCCTGGAGATGTTCCAGATTGGACAGGGCTCTGAGTAACCTTTTCTAGTGGGAGATGTCCCTGCCCATGGCAGGAGGGTGGAACTAGATGGGCTTTAAAGTCCCTTCCAACCCAAACCATTCCATGATTCTTGACTGCTGAGTTCATTGAATCATAAAATCATAGAATCGATTGGGTTGGAAAAGACCTCTGAGATCATCAAGTCCAACCCTTGACGACAAGGCCCTGCTCAGATCTGTCACTGCACAGCCCCACATTGGCTTTTCCCTGCTCTCACCTGGCTGAAATCAGCTCTGGCCAGAGGAGACACAGCTCCACATTCACTGCCCTGGGGTTATGTGTCATTCCAAGGGCCTGAGGATGCCCCTCAAATCCTTCCTGGCTGGAGCACATTCATGTCCAGGCTTCCCTGAGCAGGGGGAGAGCATCAGGATCTGTCTGCACATGGATTGCATAGATCTTCTCCTCCAAAAAATCAAGTGATTTGCAAACAACTTGGTAAGAGAATCTCCTGAGCAGCAGCATCTTTTTGTTCTCCCCAACTGGAGTTATTTGCTGGCAATTCTTTCAGACCGGAATGGCTGGAGACTGCAGAGTTGGATTTGCATTTTTGTTCGAGTGCCTGCACATGTACTGCACACTCTGTTCCTTGACAGGCACTCAGTTGTTGTCCAAAAAGCTTTGCTTTCCACATCCAAGCATTAAAGCAGGAACCTCACAGGCTGATTTAGGCTTGGGGAACAAAAACTGAATGAGAGACACTTTGTTATTATTAAATTTTGTTACACAAACAAGCCCTAAGCCTTTTACGAAGTGTTTGGGTTTTCCCTCTTTTTCCTTCCTTTCTCTTCAGATTTTGTGCCAGTCAGACTGAAATTTGGTCTTGGCTCAGCACCAGGAAGCTGCCCCAGTGATCCCTGAAGGGTATTCTCCCCCCTTTTACATCTGAAAGTGGATCTCCCACCCAGCATAGAATCACAGAATGGTTTGAGTTGGAAGGGACGTGAAAGATCCTTTCATTCCACCCCCCTGCCATGGGCAGGGACACCTCCCACCAGCCCAGGTCACTCTGAGATGCAATTTGTACCAAGGAACATTTACTGGTGGCAACAAGAAATGACCAGAAAAAAGACTTTCAGCTTGGGCTCAGGGAAGAAACTCCTCCATGGAATCTGACACAAATTTCAGACCAGCAAAACCCTACCAAGCTGGGAAAAAAAATACCGAGTGTGGTAGGAAGATACCAGCACCTAAAATGGGTTTGCAGAGAAGGAGGAGAGGGACTTCTCACAAGGGCATGGAGTGACAGGACAAGGGAAATGGCCTTAAGCTGAGGGAGGGCAGGGTTAGATGGGATATTGGAAGGAAATCCTTCCCTGGGAGGGTGGGCAGGCCCTGGCACAGGGTGGGCAGAGCAGCTGTGGCTGCCCCATCCCTGGGAGTGTCCAAGGCCAGGTTGGACAGGGCTTGGAGCACCCTGAGCTGGTGGAAGGTGCCCCTGGAAAGGACTGGATGGGCTTTAAGATCCCTTCCCACCCAAACCATTCCATGATTCTGTGATTAAATAAGAGCAAAATTCTAGTAAAAACTCACGGATTTATAAGCAGACAGGAGCAGTGGCTGCAGAGTGTGTTGGAGTGGAACACTCCTTGCTCTGCTTGGTTTGATCTATTTTGAGGGGAGCATCAAGCAGAAAGTTCCAGCTCATTGCTAGAGCAGCACAGTCTCAGCCAAACCAGGTCCCCAGATCTTTTTCAGATTCACTTCTTTCTAAGAAAGGGAGTGGGGATTCCCTGCTCTGGTGTGGGAGTTCCCAAAGGCAATCCCCCACCCCTCAGTCACCGTGCCAGGGTGATGCCCCTGTCAGGCTTGAAGTCAGGACTTGGTATTTTTGGGAAGGAGTCAGCTCCTGTCCTGAGCTCCCACATCCAGAACTAAACATTTATATTGATTTGTATCCAGAGCACATTCCTACAGCAGCAAATCAGCCCCTTCCTGCTCGTCAGCCTGACAAGGCACAGGATTTATGGTGGAACCTGGGGAGGGATTGGGACACAGGAGTGTTGTCTGGACACCACCACATCCTGCTGCAGAGGGGCTCGTTTTCTGGGAGGGCAACCTGCAAACCCATCACCCAAACCACAGCAACTCAACCTGCAGTTTTCCCCCCTCCCCTCTCTCTGCAGCTCCCACATTCCCAAGGCTTAACAGAAGTCTTAGTCTTAGGTGAGGGTTGGCTTTAGTGTTGCTGGTTTGAGTTGTTTTGGGTGGGGTTTTTTTGCTGTCCTTTGCTGTTTCCTGTGGGATATCACATCAGGACAGCCTTGGGTCATGGACCTGACACCAGGACAGCCTTGGGGACAGCTTGGCTGGGCACAGAGGCTGCTCTCCCGCCCTGCAGCCTTCCCTGCCCTCTGAAACTGCAGGGCCACGGGCTGCGGGTATGAAGCAGACTAAATCGGTTTTAATCCCATGTTTAGGCAGACTAAACGGGCTTTAATTCCATGAACAAAGACCTGCCTGAGCCTGGCCTGGCCCTCCCTCATCAGGGAGCCAACCTGTGCTAAACAAACCTTGCCAGTCTGGCAGGAATTGCAGTTCTGAGCCCCAGGAAGGCTCCAGGAGAAGCAGGGAGGGTCACTTTGCTGTAGTGGGGAATCACAGTGAGTGCTGTGGCAGCTCTGCCTTTGAGCCTGGTTTACCTGCTCGTGGTAGTGTAAATTCTTCAGGATTCTCTCCTGAATCCACTTGTTCAGTGAAAAATGTGGCAACATTGGCTGAGCAGCTGCAGCTCCTCCTCAGCGGGTGCCCAGTTGTGTTGTGTGTGTGTCCCCAAACACTGTGGCTGTGGCTATACCTGGATCTCCACATTCCTCCTGCTTCTCCCAGCTGGAGAATGGCATTTTTCCTGCACAAAAATGCTGATCCCACCTCCCATTTCCCCGGGAAAAACCAGAACAATGAGTGAAGGGCTGCAAGGACTTCACACACATCGTTTGCTCCCTGGCATGGAGCTCCTTCTCTGTGTGCCAGGGCCAGTGCTGGGGCAGGAGGAGAAGGCAGTGTCTGTGCCTGGCATACAGCCAGCTTGGCTCAGTCACCCTCTGGATGGGGTGCCCCAAAGGAGCCTTGCCATGGGCTGGGACATCCCTGTGCACAGACCTTGCTTGTGTTTCCAAAGGAGCAGAACAAATAAACTCTGTCGCTGCAAAGCTACACCTGGAAAGTTTTTCCTCTCTTTAGGCTTTTGTCTCCCCCTCTCCATGATTGTTTTGTGGCTGCCTTGCAGTGAGCTGGTTAAAGGGAACTCCCACAGCCTTTTCTACCCAAAATCTGAGGGTCAGTGCTCTCTGACATTATTTTCACACATACACACTCTCTTGGTAAAAACAAACTGGTGTAAAAGTACCAATTTCCTTCCCTGCTAATCCAAGGAAATTTATTCTGTGTGTGTACATTAACCTTGTGCCAGGAATATACAAAATTTAAGACACTTTTAAATTCAACCCCCCTGTTTAAATGTTGTGTCACTCCACAACATCTGGATAAGTAACCAAAGTGAATCCTGAATCCTCCCTCCCTTCCTGGGCTGCACCCCATGTGAGCCTCCTTAGGAGCATTTCTGTCAATCAGTCAGTCAGTCAGTCGAGAAAATGAAACTAAATCACTGACAACAGCCATACTGGGGAGAATGAGGCACATTAGTGGTGGTGTCAGCACTTGCTGCTGGTGTGCAAGTGTTGTCTGGGCTCTATCAGAGTAAAACCCTGAGATCAGCTCAGTTGGTTAAAACTTGGCTGTAATAATGCCAAGGTCATGGGTTCAATCCCCTCTGTGGGCCATTGACTTAAGAGTTGGACTCGATGATCCTTGTAGGTCCCTTCCAACTCAGAATAGTCTGAGATTCTGTGATACTCCCATCTCAGCCAGGGGACCTGGCTGGTGCTGCTGCCTCCAGGGCACAGATCACAGAATGGCTTGGGTTGGAAAGAACCCGAAGATCATCCCATTCCACTCCGCACCTTCCACTAGACCAGTTTGCTCCAACCTTCATCCAGCTTGATCTTGAAAACTTCCAGGGATGGAGCATCTGTCACTGTCTGTAACTCCCTGAAGGGAAGTTGTGGCCAGGTGGGGGTTGGTCTCTTCTCCCAGGCACTCAGCAATAGGACAAGGGGGCACGGGGGGCTCAAGCTCTGCCAGGGCAAATTGAAGTTGGAGAGCAGAAAAAACTTCTTTGCAGAGAGAGTGCTCAGGCATTGGAATGGGCTGCCCAGAGAGGGGGTGGATTCCCCATCCCTGGGTGGTTTTTCAAGTGAGCTTGGCCGTGGCACTGAGTGCCATGATCTGGTGACGGGACTGGAGTTGGCCCAAGGGTTGGACTTGATGATCTCGGAGGTCTTTTCCAACCCAATCCATTCTATGATTCTGTGATTCTGTGATTTACGACATGTGGCTGTGCTGTCCCAACCTGCTCTCTCTCCCAGACCTCCTCCAGGCTGGGAGAAGGAAGGACAGCAAACAGTGGGAAGGGATATTTTAGTTCAATGCTTAGCACACCCCATAATCCCACTTTGGTATCCTCTGTCCTTTGGGTCATGTTCAGGGGGGGATCACACCTGGCTGTGGCTTCACAGAGCACGTGGTCACCTCTGCCCTTCCAAAGATGGCACCTCTGGACACTGGTGCCAATCCAGTGGCCACTGGGTGGTCCCACAGGTGCTGGGGACTCTGGGCTGTGCAGCCACACAGGTCTGTGGGCACAGATACTGCTCTATGTCCTCACCTTCCTCCCCATGCCGTGTCCAGAGGGCAGATGGAGTCTGGTCTAAATAAATACGCTGGAAAGGCTGAGTTTCCTGCCTCCTTCTCCCCCTCCAAGCACATCTGGGCCGGAAGAAACTTAATTTAAGCCCTGTGTCTCTGGCACAAACAAACGGGAGCTCAAGCCATCAGAAGGAGTGGAGCTTTCCCGGTGCCTTCAGGATTCCTGCTCTTCCTTGTGGCTTCAGGGAGACCTTGAAATTATTTTCATTTTGTAGCCTGTGAGGTGAACTGCTGTGTGTGTGCAGCTTGTTGTCCTGGCATTTCTGTGCCCCTCAGTTCAGGAAAGATCTTGAGGGGCTGGAGCGGGGCCAGAGAAGAGCAAGGAGGCTGGAGAAGGGAGTGGAGCACAAGTGCTGTGGGGAGAGGCTGAGGGAGCTGGGGGTGTTTGTGCTGGAGAAGAGGAGGCTGAGAGGTGACCTCAGCACTGTCTGGAAGTGCCTGAAGGGAAGTTGTGGCCAGGTGGGGGTTGGTCTCTTCTCCCAGGCACTCAGCAATAGGACAAGGGGGCACGGGGGGCTCAAGCTCTGCCAGGGCAAATTGAAGTTGGAGAGCAGAAAAAACTTCTTTGCAGAGAGAGTGCTCAGGCATTGGAATGGGCTGCCCAGAGAGGGGGTGGATTCCCCATCCCTGGAGGTTTTTCAGCTGAGCTTGGCCGTGGCACTGAGTGCCATGATGTGGTGACAGGACTGGAGTTGGCCCAAGGGATGGACTTGATGATCTCGGAGGTCTTTTCCAACCCAATCCATTCTATGATTCTATGATTTGGGGGTTGTTTGTTCCTTCACTGGATCCCTCCAGCCTGGGCATCCCTGAGCTCACCGCGATCTTAGGTGGGTTTATCTTGAGTTGCAGAATGTGTTGCATTGCATTGCTGGTGACTCCTGAAGGGCTCAGCCCTGCAAAAGCACATGTTCAAGCACAGGTTGAACTTTCAGCACGTTATTATGTCTCTCAGAAGCCGAGGGGACAACTCACTTTGAGAAAGTCAGGCTTGTTCTTCAGCCTGACTGAGGGCTGGAGTGGGAGAGCTCAACACTTTGCAGGAGCAAGGCCAGGATTATTTTCTTTTCTTGCCTGCCTAAGTCAGATTCCTGAAAACACCCTTGAAAGGATCAAGTTCTGCTACTGTTGAATAGCACATACTCACAGATAGTCTGGTTCTAATCAATCAGTGGATAACTCTGAGCAGATAAGACTCCCCTTCCTCTAATTTCCCATGTGTCAAGTAGAGATAATGGCACTTGCCTTGTTTGCAGAACACTGAGAATTCACAGCATGAGAGGAAAGTTGAGGATATGGCTCTGAACAAATCAGTAGTAACATTCTCACAGCAGTGAATGCAGAAAAGGGGTTGGGAGGGTGTTTTTTGGGTTTATGCTGTTAGTGAAAATTATTCACTATTTCTACCTACACAAGAGCAAAAAGCATCAGGTGACCTTTTTTTGTCATGAACTGTAACCAGCTCTCACAATCTTTGCATGTCAAGTCTGGAGAGAAAAGACCAAAGTTTCCCAGTGGATCTTTCAGTGCCAGAGCTGCAGCCTCTGGAGAACAGCTTCTCCTTTCCCTACACACATTTGTGTTCAGGCTATTCCACAGAAAAATTCAGGCTCAGTGGAAAATGGAATGGTTTGGGTTGGGAGAGACCTTAAAGACCATCCAGTCCCAACATCCCTTGCCATGGGCAGAGAAGCTTTTCTGCTTGTGACACACCTTTTCCAAGGTTTTCTGCACATCATACCCAGGTTTCCTGGTGGCTTGGAAGGTGTTTCCCACCTTCCCTGAAGGAGGCAGGACTGTGCCAGATGCCAGAATGGCAACACATTGACTTGGATGACTCGACATCGAATTGTAAAGTTTTTAAGGAAAGGGAAAAGCTGCCTATGAGGTGTATTTTGAAAGTGGTGTTGGAAGGGTGGCCTTACCTTTAAAGGGTCTCAGAGAATCCCAGAAGGGTTTGGGCTGGAAGGGGCTTTAAAGATCAGCCAGTTCCAACCATGGGCAAGGACATCTTCCACCAGAAGGATGAAGGTAGGCCATGGAAATCTCCCAACAAAATTCACCTTTGCCTGTTTCTAATGACACCCAAATCATCTTTTTTAACCTTTAGGCTCTCTTTAATCCTGAATTTTCTAATATACTGACTTTTCACTGCTTAGTTTTTTGACTTCCCTCATTAGCATATGGATAGTTCTGGGTTTCCAACCCTATAAATGTAACATTGGTTGACTCTCAAACCTCCAGCTCCACTTTCTGCATTTTCCACATCTTTGTGTTTTCATCTCAGCAGACATTTTCTCTGCCATGTAAAACAAAGTGATTATTCCATCCAAATCTTTGGAAAATTCTGTTCTTTGGCACAGTGATGTGTTGTCTGATACTTCTTTTTTTGCAAAGTTTTAAATTTCTGGAAGGGAAACCCTTCCTATGAGGAGACTTAAGTTTCCATCAATCATGAGAAAAACTGTTCCCTCTGGAATATCAGAGGTAAGCTTGGAAGACAACAGTAACCAGAAATAAAACTCCAGATTGCTTCATTTTGAATTTCAGCCCTGCTTCTTTAGAGGAGTGATTATTTCCAGAGAACACCTTGTTTTTTAGATTTTTCTTGGTATTTTTAAGTTCAGTGCATTACTTGTAGCAGCCAAGATTTTTGGATATGCAGCAGATGAGAGGAAGAGCATCTGCCAATGGATAAACACACAGGTGTGTGTTGTAGAGCACATAAAACTCTGTGTTGAAGGGCTGGAAAGGCAAAGCCACCTTGGACTGCTGCAGGGTTGGCTTTTCCCCTCAGCAGTTCTGGTTTGACAGGAGAGGATTTTGGGGGTTCTTGCACTAAGTTGTTTTGCAGGCAGGTTGGGGGGTGTATTTGGAGAGGCTTTGTGGAAGTTCTGCTCTGGATGGTTTGGAGCAGCACCAAGCTCAGGGTGCAGTGACACATCTGAAGGTCAGGGCCATCCAAAGGGACATGGACAAGCTTGAGAAGTGGCTCCTGGGAATCTCAGGAGGTTTAACAAGACCAAGGGCTGGTGCTGCAGCTGGATTGGGGCATCCATGGGATGGATCCAGGCTGGGGATGAGCAGATGGAGCAGCCCTGGGAGAAGGACTTGGGGGCTGGTAAGGGAGAGGCTGGACATGGCCCATCCCATGCCCTGGGCTGATCCCCCAGTGTGGGCAGCAGGGCAGGGGGGATTGTGCCCTTCTGCCCCTCAGGTGAGCCCCACCTGCAGAGCTGCTCCAGCCCTGGGGGCAACACAGGAAGGACATGGAGCTGCTGGAGAGGCCAGAGGAGGCCCCAGGATGGGCAGAGGATGGAGCAGCTCTGCTGGGAGGAAAGGCTGGCACAGCTGGCATTGGCCAGCCTGGAGAAGAGAAGCTTTGGGGGGACCTCAGTGTGGCCTTCCAGGAGCTGAAGGAGCCCCAAGAAAGATGGAGAGAGACCATTTGCAAGGGCTGGAGGGACAGGACAAGGGGAATGGCTTCAAAGTGCCAGAGGGCAGGGCTGGATGGGCTATTGGGAAGGAATTGCTGGCTGGGAGGGTGGGGAGAGACTGGAGTGGAATTCCCAGAGCAGCTGTGGCTGCCCCATCCCTAGAAGTGTCCAAGGCCAGGTTGGACAGGGCTTGGAGCAACCTGGGCTGGTGGGAGGTGTCCCTGCCCATGGCAGGGGTGGGAATGGGATGATCTTTAATGTCCTTTCCAACCCAAACCATCCTGTGACTCTGTGAAAGAACATTTCTGGGGTAAATCACCCAAGAACAGGCATTTGGCACAGGAGAATTCCAGCTATCCTTCCTTTTTCAGTTATCACAGGGCATTTCTCTCTGGATCAGAACAGCTTTGCTCTCCTGCAGCTCTTGAAATGCCTGTGAGATCTCAAACCTGGAGAGAGGGAACAGTCCAGCTCTTTTCATGCAACCAATCCCTCAACATTTGCTTTGGAAGGAAACAGCCTCGTTGTTCAGCTGAAATGAAAATGGAATTTGCTTCTGCTTTGATCAGTCTGAAGGCAGACACGTGACATGGCCTTTGTTCCCACTCAGGGAGCAGGGAATGGCTTTCAGGAGAGCAGGAATTGCTTTCAGGGGAGCAGGGAATTACTTTCAGGAGAGCTGGGAATTACTTTCAGGAGAGGAGAGCAGGGAATTGCTTTTAGGAGAGCAGGAATTACTTTTAGGAGAGCAGGAATTACTTTCAGGAGAGCAGGAATTGCTTTTGGGAGAGCAGGGAATTGCTTTCAGGAGAGCAGGAAATTCCTTCTGGGAGAGCCAGGAATTGCTTTGAAGAGAGGCAGGAATTGTTTTGAGAGCTGGGAATTGCTTTCAGGAGAGCAGGGAATTGCTTTTGGGAGAGCAGGGAATTCCTTTCAGCAGAGTAGGAAATAGCTTTTGGGAGAGCCAGGAATTGCTTTCAGGAGAGGCAGGAATTGCTTTAAACACAGCAGGGAATTGCTTTTGGGAGAGCAGGGAATTGCTTTTAAGAGAGCCAGGAATTACTTTCAGGAGGGCTGGGAATTACTTTCAGGAGAGCAGGGAATTGCTTTCAGGAGAGGCAGGAATTGCTTTCAGGAGAGCAGGGAATTCCTTTTGGGAGAGCAGGGAATTGCAGAGCAGGGAATTGCTTTCAGATCAGGAATTACTTTCAGGAGAACAGGGAATCACTTTCGGGAGAGCAGGGAATTGCTTTCAGGAGAGGCAGGAATTGCTTTCAGGAGAGCAGGGAATTGCTTTTGGGAGAGCAGGGAATTGCAGAGCAGGGAATTGCTTTCAGATCAGGAATTACTTTCAGGAGAACAGGGAATCACTTTTGGGAGAGCAGGGAATTGCTTTCAGGAGAGCCAGGAATTACTTCCAGGAGAGCATGGAATTGCAGAGCACGGAATTGCTTTCTGGAGAGCCAGGGATTCCTTTCAGGAGATCAGAAATTACTTCCAGGAGAGCAGGGAATTGCAGAGCAGGGAATTGCTTCCAGTATTGCAGCATCGCAGCTCTGGGGCGTGGTCTGGAGGAGGGTTCGAGCTCTCCTTTTTCTCGGCAGACCCGGCAGAAGGCCCTGTCTGTTCTTTAATTACATTTCAACAGCTCGTTTTTATATATTTGTATTTCCTTATTCAAACGTGGCTTATGAAAAAATAAAAAAAAACAACGAGGGAATAAAAGGGAAGGAAAAAAAAAAGAGTGAACTATGAGCACAGTTTTGAGGGAGAAACACAAGACTCTGCAACACAAGAAGCTGTCATGGATGAGCCAAAGTCTTTCCAAGAAAAATTAGTTCCTTCCCAGACCCACATCAGTGTTGATGCCACTGTGGATGAGATGGAAAAAAAAAGAGAGCAGTTTGGGACTGGATTGAGAGAAAATATTGTAATCCACATTAATTTGCAAAGAACTATACGTTAGTCATCCATCCATCCATCCATCCATCACTCGTCCTGGCAGGGAAGGAACAGCCCTGTGCAGTGGTACCCACAGGGTGGCTGGAGAGGAAGAGCTTCCCAGGGANTGGAGATGAGGAAAAACTTCTTTGCAGAGAGAGTGCTGAGGCATTGGAATGGGCTGCCCAGAGAGGGGGTGGATTCCCCATCCCTGGAGGTTTTTCAAGTGAGCTTGGCCGTGGCACTGAGTGCCATGATCTGGTGACGGGACTGGAGTTGGCCCAAGGGTTGGACTTGATGGTCTCGGAGGCCTTTTCCAACCCAATCCATTCTAGGATTCTATGATAAAACTAAGGCAGAATTCCTGATTACTGTAAAGGAAAACAAAGGTTTGCCCTCCCTGGGCAAGCTCAGACTCCAAGCTAAAGAGCAGGGATTTCTCTTTACACCTCTACTGATGCATGAGAAGGTGTTTTGTCCTGTACATCACATCTGTTTTGTCCTTTATTTGCTGCCCAAAGTCATAAAAATAGTTCTGTGAGATGACACCAAAGAGTCCTCTTGTCTCCTGCAGTGGTCACTGAAACATGGCCTTGGCTGAGGGGGTTTCAGGGCTGGAAATTGCCTCTGAACTGTTGGTTTTAGTAGACATGGATGGCTCCGTCAAACATGTTCTTTGGGAACATGTCTAAACTCCTTTGAATTGATGTCTAATTTGGCCTCTAGAGCCTCCTGTGGCATAAGGTCCATGGTTTAATTAAAAACCATGTGAAAAAAAACCTTCCCCAGCTCGTTACAAAAAAAGTCACCTGATACTCTTTGCTCTTGTGCAGGTAGAAATAGTGAATAATTTTCACCTTCACTTTCTTCCCTGGATTTCTGATTTTAAAGACCTCTCTCCTACTTTTACTACCGACACAAACACGTGCAGGGTCTTTTTTGGTCACCAAAGAGGAGGGGAAAATGGAATGCAAAACCATCTGGGTGGTGGCTCCTTGCCATGTAGTTCCATCAACAGGGTTGGCCAGAACCATTTGTGTGCACATGTGTGGAAAAGGGAAACTATAAAAGCAAGAAGGGTCTGTTGTCCTTGCTCCTTAATGAAGACAGAGCAAAGAGACAAGATATTTAAACTGCACTGAGATTGGGGAGGCAAAACAGGAGGACAAAAAGTCCTGGCCTCTGTTTGCAAAGAGTGGAAGAAGTTGAGGACCAAGACAGCCAAGTCTGGGCTAGATGTTTCCTACTGAGGAATGTCGTGGATAATAATATGTCCATTAGAAGTGGCTTGCAGCCCAAAGGGGATAATAAATGCAAGATTTCAGTTGTCTCCTAAAAACAGAGTTGGAACCGTGCTCAGAAACACAGGTGGGAATGAAATGCATCAACTAAAGATCCCTTAGAAACAGATGTGCCAAAGTGTCCCCATCAGCTGGTGAAAAATGAGGACAGGCATTAAAACCGAGCTCCTCTCTTGCTGGAAGTGAGTGAGGAACCTCATCCTAGGAAAGAGAGGAGTATAAAACCCCTTGGGAGGGTTTGCCTCTGGTTTTGTTTAACTTGCAGTTGCTTTGCTTTTGTTTGCACAAGTGAAAGCAACGCGTTATTTGATGAGCTGCCAGACTGTGGTGGCAGAGAAATGAGCCCTCCACCCCTGGGGTAGAGGGGAAAGGGCTCCAGGGCTCCCCAGGGTTATCAAAAATCGTGCTGAAACAAAGATGGGCAACCACTCAATGCATCTTGTGTCTCCTTTAGTTCATGAGTCCCACCCCAAGCTTAAAAACCTGGAATTCTGCAACCTGGAGGAAGGGTCTTGGTGAGATGAGGGTTCAGGTCTCAGAGCTGTGATTTTTACCGGTCATCTTGGGTGTTTTCAGGTTCATTTTTATAACAGATTGATGTATAACAAAAATATCTGACCATCCCAAGCAGGTTTGGATCTGCTCATTCAAACTCTGTCTAACTTAGCATGACACTAACCTTTGGACTGTCATTCAGTTCTCATTCCTTTTTGGCTTATTTGTGGCAACTCATAATTAGATTTTCCTCTTCCTCCATCTCCCCAGCTGATAAAGTGCCATAAATCCTGGCCCTCAGCCAGCACTGCAGCCCTTTATGAATCTGGCTGGGTTTTTTTGCACGTTGCACCATATGTAAGACAAACTAAACTCTCTTATTGCTGGCGTGCAGGAGAGTCACTGAGAGATATCATATGGTCTCCTGGCACAAGTACAAAGTGGCTCTTGTTGTTTGATCTGCTGTCTTAAACTTAAATGCAAAATCTGATAATTGGGTCAGGCAGGAGAAGAACCTTACTAATAAAGCTCTTTTCATTTCCTTTTCCTATATTTCCTCTTTTCATCTTTGCTTTCTCTCGGCCTTGGTTGGTCCGAGGAGGTGGAATCAGCTGGTAGAAGTGGAGCTGGGCTGATGGAATTCCATCTTCTTCCCCCCAAATCCCTCCTGTCTGTGATCCTGCAGCATATTCCATGCTCTCAGCTTCCCTGCCAGTGGATTCTCCTGCTCTCCAGGCCTTGCTCCAAATGTTTTCTCTGAAATGTCTCAGCTTTGACAGAACCTGCGGCGTTGGGTGTGTGGTAAAACATTCCCCACAATCATTGCCCTCTTCCAAAACAAAAATCATCCAGGAATGTCTTTTTCATCCAGGAATGTCTTTTTTCATCCAGGAATGTCTTTCATGCTATTTTTAACACCACCAGAGGTTTGGACTCCTGAGGATACACAAAATACACGGACACTGAAGTTTCCTTGCAACTCAAACATCTCCGCAATATGAGAAGCTGAGACTGAGCATTCACTCATCTTTTTTTAAGCAAATAATTGAACATTTCTTGTTTTCTGATAGGAATAGCACAGCAGGATCACTCATTCCATGCCCACTTTAATGGATGGAATTAAACACTTGGTGGCTGCCCAAGTGGCTCTACTTTCTCCCCATGACTTTGCCCAAATTTCATCCAAAAACATGAACTTTGAACCATCACAACTGTGCACTTTAAAATAACCTTCCAGATTTATGAAAATTATCACAAAAATCCCACTCCCATCTCCCCTCTGCAATCACAGAATCATAGAATGGGTTGGGTTGGAAAAGACCTCCAACATCATCAAGTCCAACCCTTGGGACAACTCCAGTCCCGTCACCAGATCATGGCACTCAGTGCCACGGCCAAGCTCACTTGAAAAACCTCCAGGGATGGGGAATCCACCCCCTCTCTGGGCAGCCCATTCCAATGCCTCAGCACTCTCTCTGCAAAGAAGTTTTTTCTCATCTCCAACTTCAATTTGCCCTGGCAGGGCTTGAGCCCCCCGTGCCCCCTTGTCCTATTGCTGAGTGCCTGGGAGAAGAGACCAACCCCCACCTGGCCACAACTTCCCTTCAGGCACTTCCAGACAGTGCTGAGGTCACCTCTCAGCCTCCTCTTCTCCAGCACAAACACCCCCAGCCCCCTCAGCCTCTCCCCACAGCACTTGTGCTCCACTCCCTTCTCCAGCCTCCTTGCTCTTCTCTGGCCCCGCTCCAGCCCCTCAATCTCTTGCCTCAACTCAGGGGCCCACAACTCAACACAACACTCAAGGTGTGGCCTCCCCAAGGCAGAGGCCAGGGGAAGGCTCACTGCCCTGGGCCTGCTGGCCACGCTCCTTTGGATCCAGGCCAGGATGCCATTGGCCTTCTTGGCCACCTGGGCACACTCTTGGCTCCTCTTGAGCTTCCTGTCCCTCAGTCCCCCCCAGGTCCCTTTCTGCCTGGCTGCTCTCCAGCCACTCTGTGCCCAGCCTGGAGCGCTGCAGGGCTTGGGGTGGCCAAAGGGCAGGACCTGCACTTGGCCTTGCTGAACTCCATCCCATTGCAATCAGCCCATCTCTCCAGTCTCTCCAGATCCCTCTGCAGAGCCCTCCTGCCTTCCAGCAGGTGAAGGACAAAAGTAGAGGGTTTCCTCCTCAAATACTGGGCACAAACACAACTCCTAAGTTATAATCAGGGAAAACCCGGATTTTTCGTGGTGTTCTGTTTCTTTTTATCCAGTCAGGTTTGGAGCAGGAGAGATTTTCTCAGTGTACCTGTGCCTGCTCCCAAAACTCCCCCTGGGCTGGTGGATTTATGGGAGCAGCTGCTCAGCTGGAGTCCTTACAAACCAAACTGGCTTACTGGGTAAGAATTCCTAAATAATGTCTTGCTCAGGACACAGAATTAGCTGATAAAAACCCCCAAATAGCCCAGAAATCAAAGCAAAACTCTTTAGAAAACACACACTGAATAAAGTGTATTAGAAGAGAATATTTTTAGCAAAGATTCCGTTTTCATGGAGCATTCCAAGTTCAGCTTTAAATACTTAATCCTGCATTTTGGGGCTGTGGAAGGGCCACTCAAGCAGCTGGGTAATTTCATAGGAGAAAAAAATTGGAGCCAAGCAAGTTTGGAATTCAGGAGCATAAAAATAAAATGAAAGAGCTGTAAAACACCCCCAAAATACAGGTCAAAAATGGAACTTGGGAAGAATATCAGGGTTTGCAGTTGGTAAATAAGAGGGAAGAACTAATACAAGGGGATCAGAGGAAGATTTACTTGTCACCAAAACATTTTTTCCCGTGTTTTCTGTTTACAGAAGATTAAACAAACTCCTAGTGGAGGCGATAAGAGCACGAGCAAGGACTGTCAGCAGGGCCCTGGGTTGGTTTTATTGTTGGCAGACATGAGAGGACTCAGTTCCTGGTCCTTTTGTGGGATGGCTTAGGCCTTTTGTAGGTTTGAATAGTTGAGTTTGGGGCGAGCTTGGAGTGCTAGTTTTCCTCATGTGGCAGCTGTTGAGCCACTGTCAAACCTCAGCCTCTCACATGGGGCTGTCACATGTCATCTCCAGTGTGTGTCTTTGTTTGAGCCTGTTTTACACCCCAAGTGATTTCCATTCCTACATTCATTGTCACTAATTACTTGACATCCCCTCATATCCCTTCCAGTCCCTTGAGGGGCTACAAGAAGGCTGGAGAGGGACTTTTCACATAGTACCAGGCCAAGGGGGAATGGCCTTCAGCTAAAGGAGGGCAAGGCTAGATGGGATATAGGGAAGGAATTGCTGGCTGGGAGGGTGGGCAGGCCCTGGCACAGGGTGGGCAGAGCAGCTGTGGCTGCCCCATCCCTGGGAGTGTCCCAGGCCAGGTTGGACAGGGCTTGGAGCAGCCTGGGCTGGTGGGAGGTGTCCCTGACCATGGTTGGAACTGGATGATCTTTAAGGTCCTTTCCAACCCAAACCATTCTGTGACTCTGGGATTTGCCATAATTTGCATTTCAATTCTGAATTGTTAAGTCAAGTTTATATTTCCAAGAGGCTTTTTAGTTTCTGCTTATTATGTTTTATGGCAGATGTTGCAGAGCATCACAATAACAAGCCTGGAGAAGGGAAGGCTCCAGGGAGACCTGAGAGCCCCTTCCAGTGCCCAAAGGGGCTCCAGGAGAGCTGGAGAGGGACTGGGGACAAGGGCTGGAGGGACAGGACAAGGGGAATGGCTTCAAACTGCCAGAGGGCAGGGATGGGTGGGCTATTGAGGAGAAATCTAGAACTGTGAGAGTGGGCAGGCCCTGGCACAGGGTGGGCAGAGCAGCTGTGGCTGCCCCATCCCTGGGAGTGTCCCAGGCCAGGTTGGACAGGGCTTGGAGCAGCCTGGGCTGGTGGGAGGTGTCCCTGCCCATGGCAGGAGGTTGGATTAGATGATCTTTAAGGTCCCTTCCAACCCAAACCATTCTGTGACTCCATGATTCTCATCCAGAGGGACCACAGAAGCATCAACAGCATCTTCTTCTTCCATCTGCTCATCCCTGTCACCCCTTAGTTGCCTACAAATCTTAACTTTAAGCAAAGAAATGTGACCAATTCTGCAAGTGCCAGGTTCTGTAGGTACCTGGAGTTTGGCTCTTCATGGCAGTGATGATCCTCACCCTGGGGGAACCAGCCCCTGGCCCCAGCCTGACCCCTCTTGAAGGGCAAATTTTTTTCCTAATCTTTAATTTGAGCCTGCCCTGGTGCAGTTTGAGGCCATCTCCTCTCCCCCTTTCCCCTGGGCCATGGCAGAAGAGCCTGACCCTTCTCACTGCCCCTCCTGGCAGGGAGTTGTGCAGAGCAATGAGGTCCCCCCTGAGCCTCCTCTTCTCCAGACAAACCCCCCCCAGCCACTCCTCATGTCTTCTAGACCCTTCACCACAGTGTGGTGGGGGTGACTGGGACATGTGGACGTGTCCTTCAGATGTTCAGTCCTGTTCCCAGCCAAACTCCATGAAGATCCACCCTTGCCCCCCAGCAAACATTGTAGGGAATAAAAACTGCCTCTTGGGGGTGGAGTCAGTTTTGCCCTCAGGATCATTTCAGTGAGTTGGAATTGGATCCAGGTTGCCCCAGGAGCTGAGCAAAGTGTCACCTGAACAACCATCACCTCTCCCTTAGTCTCTGGCTACAGAACAAGCCATAAAAAAGACAAATCCTTTTTTTCTTGATACAATATATATTTTTGTCCAAGCAAAAGAAGCCAAATCCCTCTTTTTCTTGACAGAATGTATATTTTTGTACATGCATTAAAAAGACAATTCCTTCGTTTTCTTAATAGAACATATATTTTTGTCCAAAAAGTCAAAAGCAATAAAAGTCAAATCCCTCTTTGTCTTGATAGAATACATATTTTTGTCCAAGCAAAAAAGGTCAAATCCCTCTTTTTCTTGATACAATATGTATTTTGTCCAAGCCAAAAAAGACAAATCCCTCTTTTTCTTGATACAATATATATTTTTGTCCAAGCACTTGCTGGTCCCACAGCCCATTGCTGGTATCTGAGAGGAAACCACCCCAGTGACACATCAACTCTTTAACTCCAAAGGTGGCCCAGCTCGTTGGCTGCCTCAAAAATAACATGATATGACTTAAATGGAGGGTTGATGTAAAACATTACGATGTGCTGCATATTCAGTAATGGAAAACATCCTGGGGAGTGCTGAAGGAAAAGGTCATTGGCACAGTGCTGGAATCCCTGAAGGATCTGCATGGCTTTGCTGGATGCAGTGATGGAGAAGTGCTAATGACCATGCAAAGATGTGGGCTGAGCTGACCACCAGCCCTCAGCCCTCACTGCAGAATTATTGACAGCTATATTGCTTATCCTTGTAGTGGCTGGGAAATGAAATGCCTCTCTCTAATCAAGTAATTGCATTAAGCAACTGCTGGGAACATTTTGCTGCTCTTGTTTAATAGCCTTGAAGTCAAGTGGGTTTCCTATTTGTTAACTTGTCAGGAGTAGTTTTGGTCACATTTACTTTTGAACTAAAACTAAAGCTGGTACTGCCTCTGCCCTTTGGAGAAAAACTTTGTTTTGAAGTCAACTGGTAAACACAGGCAAGTGAAAAGTCTGGGAGATCTTCAGCCAGTCTGGGAAATCCTCAGCCATCTGATAAATCCTTAGCCATTCTGGAAGAGGGAACCAAACAAGGGAAGGTCTGGGTAGAATTAAAAACTTTTAAATAAGGAGTGATAAGAAAATGTGATACAAAACCAAACAAAACAGTACAAAAAGGTTATAACTGAAGCCATGCAATTCCTGGGAGACTTTGCAGAGTAGGACAAGGCGGGTCCAGAGAAGAGCAACGAGGCTGGAGAAGGGAGTGGAGCACAAGTGCTGTGGGGAGAGGCTGAGGGAGCTGAGGGTGTTTGTGCTGGAGAAGAGGAGGCTGAGAGGTGACCTCAGCACTGTCTGGAAGTGCCTGAAGGGAAGTTGTGGCCAGGTGGGGGTTGGTCTCTTCTCCCAGGCACTCAGCAATAGGACAAGGGGGCACGGGCTCAAGCTCTGCCAGGGGAAATTGAAGTTGGAGAGCAGAAAAAACTTCTTTGCAGAGAGAGTGCTCAGGCATTGGAATGGGCTGCCCAGAGAGGGGGTGGATTCCCCATCCCTGGAGGTTTTTCAAGTGAGCTTGGCCGTGGCACTGAGTGCCATGATCTGGTGATGGGACTGGAGTTGGCCCAAGGGTTGGACTTGATGATCTCGGAGGTCTTTTCCAACCCAGTCCATTCTGTGATTCTATTATAACAAGTTATTATTGCTGTTGTTGTTATAAATCTAAATAATAATGCTAAGGACAATATAAAACCAGCAGGACACAAGGAAATGAGGAGCTGTTCTGTTTACCTCAGAGTGCTGGCAGAGCAGGTGCTGGTGAGAGTAACCCTTAAAGAGAGAAAGGGAAAATCCCATAGAGATGGAAAAACAAAATCCCTTTGAGATGGAAAAGCAAATTCCCTTTGGTTTAGGTTGGATATCAGGAAGAAATTCTTTCCAGAGAGAGTGCTCAGGCATTGGAATGGCCTGCCCAGAAAGGGTGTGGAATCTCCATCCCTGGAGGTTTTTAAGATGAGACTGGATGTGGCACTGAGTGCCATGGGCTGGTGATTACAGTGGAGTTGCATCAAGGGTTGGACTTGATCTCAGAGGTCTCTTCCAACCCAACTGATTCTATGATTCTATGAGAGGTAAATTCCCAGTGCTGGGACCAGGAGGAACATCCCTGCTGCAGTCAGGGCTCAGCCCCTGGTGTGGCCCAACACGTGCAGCCCTTACCTCACCACACAGGAGCTGCTTTCTAATTTTACTTCAAAAGGAACTTGAGCATCTGTATGTCCATAGCTGGGGAAGGACAGGATCCAACAGTGCTTCCCCTGATGTGTTATTCACTCTCTTGGTGTATTAAGGGCAAAATTCTGTCTCCTTTCTGATCCTGAGCATAGATCAAAAGGGGGAAAAAAAGCTCCTCTGTTTGCTGTTTGCATTTTCATGATCCAGCCTTTCCACACAAGTTTCCAGCAGCAGTGCCTGAAACCTGGGGCTGAGGAAAGTTCTCTGTGTGTGTGTGCAGTGGTTTGCAAACAAATCACCAGAGCTCTTGTGACTATAAAATCCACGTTTGTAGTTGCAGTTCTGGTTGCAAAATGTTCCTGCACTGAGCAGAGTGACCTGTGGAGGCTGCATGGGTTTGGATTAGAGATTGGGAAGGAATTCCTGGCTAGGAGGGTGGGCAGGCCCTGGCACAGGTTGGGCAGAGCAGCTGTGGCTGCCCCATCCCTGGGAGTGTCCCAGGCCAGGTTGGACAGGGCTTGGAGCAGCCTGGGCTGGTGGGAAAAGGGAAGGCAAGGCAAGAAAGGGGAAGGGGAAGGGGAAGGGGA
>VWZD01005044.1:132874-142973 GCA_013396695.1 Sakesphorus luctuosus | reverse complement strand
GGGCTCCAGGGGCTGGCAGGGCTTTGCCAAGGTGGGCATGGGGCACAGGGTGGGCTGCAGGGCCTGGTAGGGCTTTGCCAAGGTGGACATGGGGCACAGGGTGGGCTCCAGGGGCTGGCAGGGCTGTGCCAAGGTGGGCATGGGGCACAGGGTGGTCTCCAGGGCCTGGTAGGGCTTTGCCAAGGTGGGCATGGGGCACAGGGTGGGTTCCAGGGGCTGGCAGGGCTGTGCCAGCCTCAGGAATCCTGGGATTCTCTAACCAGGAACAGCATCGTGCCTGAACCTCCTCACCTGGGCTGTCCTTCACATGGCAGCACCTCCCAGAGCTTTCCAAAGTTTTAGCACATTTTTTTAGGCCTTGTCACCTCTGCCAAACCTGAACGTGGTTTTAATTTTCACTTTTAAGCACTTTGCTAATTTTCACCAAGGGCCACCTCCAGTTTCCCTGTTCTGTCTCCAGATCTGAACCACATTATGAACCATATGAAAAGCAGATTTATTAGACTATTATTGTTATTTTTTTATGGGTGCAGGTAGTTGGGAAAGTCGACTTTGTAGACAGAGGAAATCCAAAGCCTTTACTGCTTAAGGCTTAACATAATACACAGGAATAAAGGGAGCATTTAGTGCTTTGTTGTCATTCCTGTCAGTGATAGATTAAAACGTCCTGTACTTTTTTACACTAAATGTGGCCCAAAGGTACCCAGGGATGTAAACAATAAAATCTTCATTGATAATGGACAATCAAGCCTAAAAATAAGACAGAATGTACCACAAGTGCCCAACATCAAACCCTCCTAACTCAGTTTCTGGAGGCTTCTGCCAGTGAAGTTGAAGTTTGAACTTGCAGCAATTTGGTTAATGGGGTTTTGTGGATTTTCTGCTTCAATCAGCATTTTTATTCTACTCTGATTATAGTGGCATCTGCACTTTTTAAAGGCTTGGTTGTTTGTTTTTTTTTTTTTTATTCATTGAATCATTACAGAATAGTATTTATTTTTATTCCCTTGATTTTTTTTTTTGTTTTGCTTTGGTTATTTATTCTGTTCTTTTTTTGCTTTCCCACCAAGGTCTGTGCAACCTGCAATTTTCTGGGGACATCAGGAATGTTAATAGTGCCACATATTTTGATAGAGACAAAAAGAAGTTCTGCTCAGACAGGCAAAGGAACAAAAATCTGGCTGTGATTTTTGATGCCAGGAATAAAAAAAAAATCCTACAGATACCACAGAACTCTGGCACCCCCCATACAGACACTCCAGGTTTATCAGGAAAAGGGATGCACACCAAGAACACCACATTTAACAGGAATATGTTAAAATCTGCCTGGAAATTTGCATTTTCAGGTTAATAAACTCCAGCAATTTAATCCTGCAGCACTTGCTGTGTAATAACAACCCTGATTACTAAACTTTCCCTCCCCACATAGCCCTGAGCTCTGACTTTCAGTCTCCACTTGCTCTGATTAGACCTTCAAACTTCACTACCGAGGAGTTTCTCTTCACTAAACCAGAAAGTGAATGAGCTGAAGGTGAAACTGTTTCATTTCTGGGAAAAGCCTGTGGAAGTGACTGCAATGTGATCACTGTGGTGATTAATTCACATTTTGTCACCTCTGAAAGGGAAGGTTGCAAACCTTCCCAACAGCGATGAAGGAGCAAAGGTTGGGTTGGGATTGCAAGGGAATTATTGGAGCTCTAAAGCTTCTCTCTCTCTTTNAAAGGAAGAGGGGAGGGGGGGGGGGGGGGAGGGGGAAGCAAACATCAAAGAGGGAGGGCTCCTGGGCAGGGTCTGAGCAGGATGGTGGTTTGTGTGGCACAAACAGTCCTGTGGCTTCCCAGCCACAGCTCAAGGCACTGTGAGGAACCAGAGCAGGGCAGGGAATGGAGCTGGGGATGGAGCTGGAGAACATGTCCTGGGAATNGCCAAGGTGGACATGGGGCACAGGGTGGGCTCCAGGGGCTGGCAGGGCTGTGCCAAGGTGGGCATGGGGCACAGGGTGGTCTCCAGGGCCTGGTAGGGCTTTGCCAAGGTGGGCATGGGGCACAGGGTGGGTTCCAGGGGCTGGCAGGGCTGTGCCAGCCTCAGGAATCCTGGGATTCTCTAACCAGGAACAGCATCGTGCCTGAACCTCCTCACCTGGGCTGTCCTTCACATGGCAGCACCTCCCAGAGCTTTCCAAAGTTTTAGCACATTTTTTTAGGCCTTGTCACCTCTGCCAAACCTGAACGTGGTTTTAATTTTCACTTTTAAGCACTTTGCTAATTTTCACCAAGGGCCACCTCCAGTTTCCCTGTTCTGTCTCCAGATCTGAACCACATTATGAACCATATGAAAAGCAGATTTATTAGACTATTATTGTTATTTTTTTATGGGTGCAGGTAGTTGGGAAAGTCGACTTTGTAGACAGAGGAAATCCAAAGCCTTTACTGCTTAAGGCTTAACATAATACACAGGAATAAAGGGAGCATTTAGTGCTTTGTTGTCATTCCTGTCAGTGATAGATTAAAACGTCCTGTACTTTTTTACACTAAATGTGGCCCAAAGGTACCCAGGGATGTAAACAATAAAATCTTCATTGATAATGGACAATCAAGCCTAAAAATAAGACAGAATGTACCACAAGTGCCCAACATCAAACCCTCCTAACTCAGTTTCTGGAGGCTTCTGCCAGTGAAGTTGAAGTTTGAACTTGCAGCAATTTGGTTAATGGGGTTTTGTGGATTTTCTGCTTCAATCAGCATTTTTATTCTACTCTGATTATAGTGGCATCTGCACTTTTTAAAGGCTTGGTTGTTTGTTTTTTTTTTTTTTATTCATTGAATCATTACAGAATAGTATTTATTTTTATTCCCTTGATTTTTTTTTTTGTTTTGCTTTGGTTATTTATTCTGTTCTTTTTTTGCTTTCCCACCAAGGTCTGTGCAACCTGCAATTTTCTGGGGACATCAGGAATGTTAATAGTGCCACATATTTTGATAGAGACAAAAAGAAGTTCTGCTCAGACAGGCAAAGGAACAAAAATCTGGCTGTGATTTTTGATGCCAGGAATAAAAAAAAAATCCTACAGATACCACAGAACTCTGGCACCCCCCATACAGACACTCCAGGTTTATCAGGAAAAGGGATGCACACCAAGAACACCACATTTAACAGGAATATGTTAAAATCTGCCTGGAAATTTGCATTTTCAGGTTAATAAACTCCAGCAATTTAATCCTGCAGCACTTGCTGTGTAATAACAACCCTGATTACTAAACTTTCCCTCCCCACATAGCCCTGAGCTCTGACTTTCAGTCTCCACTTGCTCTGATTAGACCTTCAAACTTCACTACCGAGGAGTTTCTCTTCACTAAACCAGAAAGTGAATGAGCTGAAGGTGAAACTGTTTCATTTCTGGGAAAAGCCTGTGGAAGTGACTGCAATGTGATCACTGTGGTGATTAATTCACATTTTGTCACCTCTGAAAGGGAAGGTTGCAAACCTTCCCAACAGCGATGAAGGAGCAAAGGTTGGGTTGGGATTGCAAGGGAATTATTGGAGCTCTAAAGCTTCTCTCTCTCTTTTTTCTGGTATCTCTAGAATGGATAAGATAATCATAGAACCATAGAATGGATTGGGTTGGAAAAGACCTCCGAGATCAGCAAGTCTTGGTGAACTTCAGTGTTTTGAGGACACTGAGTCTGGTTGTGCCCCCACTCAGGGTCCATGGCATTCGTTCTCCCGCTTGGGCACACGGGTGGAACGGTACCTTCCCTCTCCTTGGCATCCTCCCTGCTGCCCACCAGGACCTTTTGGTCCTTCTGGGAGCCAAACCAAGCTGGTTCCAAGATGGGAAGAGCCACCACTGCAGTAGTCATCCCTTTTCCAAACTTCCCATTTTCTTGCCATCCAAGTGTGGCCCCTGAGTCCTTTGGGACTCCTGCTGAGGTGGCTCCTGCTGAGGGTGACAAGAGCTCGGTCTCTCAGTGCCACCCTCTCCTGTGCCCCTTTCCTGCTGCAAGAACAATCCCTCCCTCCCCAGCTTGCCTGAAGCAGCTCGGTTTTGGGGTGTTTTCCATTTTAATTGGGAAAATCCTCAGAGCCTGCTCCTTGGACAGGAATTCTTTGCCTTTACAAAGCTGCCTGAAGGCTGATGTGCCTCTACCTGTATCCTCTTCATAATATCATTTTATTGTATATATTTTGCCAATATGCTTTTATTCGTTGCCTTGCCTGTCTTAAGATGATCCTACACATTTCCCAGTACGGTCTGGATATTTTCCTAAGTGTTTTCAAGGTCTTTCCCCTCTGATCAACAGAGCTTTTTATCTCCCAGGCTCACTTTTAAAATCATTGTTTTCTGCATGTGTGATGTTCTGTTGATTACAGTAAAAGTGGAGGACTCTCTTAAATGTCAGGCTGCAAATACCTCACTGCTTTATTCAGCCCAACTCTTTTTGAAGGTCACTTTACTAAACCCAAATAACAGGAAGATTAATGTGGGGAGCCTCATTTAGTAATGCTTTAGAAAGCTAATGATAATTTTATTGTTTGATGTTTTCTTAGGGACAATGATTTTTGGTGGTTTTTTTTCTTTCTGAAGATCAGGGATCAGATTTTTTAATGAAAAGCATCTGTTGGAACTTAAGCTTAGTAAAGCCAAGACTGCCCCCATGTCCTACAAAATGCTTAGATTAACAGTCAGTATTTTGAACCACACAGTACAATTAGGAGTTGGATTTAGGAGGGGCAGGTCCTGTCTGACCAACCTGATCTCTTTTTACGATCAGGTGACCCACCTGGTGGATGAGGGGAAGGCTGTGGGTGTGTCTGCCTGGACTTCAGCAAGGCCTTTGACACTGTCTCCCATAATATACTCCTGGAAAAGCTGGTAGCCCATGGCTTGGACAGGTGTACCCTCTGCTGGATCAGGAGCTGGAGGGTCGGGCCCAGAGAGTGCTGGTGAATGGAGCTGCATCCAGCTGGTCACCAGGGGTGTCCCCAGGGGTCTGTCTTGGGGCCAGTCCTGTTTAACATCTTTAGTGATGATTTAGATGAGGGGATTGAGTCCATCAGCAGCAAATTTGCTGATGACATCAAGTTGGGAGGGAGTGTCGACCTGCTGGAAGGCAGGAGGGCTCTGCAGAGGGATCTGGAGAGACTGGAGAGATGGGCTGATTGCAATGGGATGGAGTTCAACAAGGCCAAGTGCAGGTCCTGCCCTTTGGCCACCCCAAGCCCTGCAGCGCTCCAGGCTGGGCACAGAGTGGCTGGAGAGCAGCCAGGCAGAAAGGGACCTGGGGGGACTGAGGGACAGGAAGCTCAAGAGGAGCCAAGAGTGTGCCCAGGTGGCCAAGAAGGCCAATGGGATCCTGGCCTGGATCCAAAGTAGCGTGGCCAGCAGGCCCAGGGCAGTGAGCCTTCCCCTGGACTCTGCCTTGGGGAGGCCACACCTTGAGTGTTGTGTTGAGTTCTGGGCCCCTGAGTTGAGGCAAGAGATTGAGGGGCTGGAGCGGGGCCAGAGAAGAGCAACGAGGCTGGAGAAGGGAGTGGAGCACAAGTGCTGTGGGGAGAGGCTGAGGGAGCTGGGGGTGTTTGTGCTGGAGAAGAGGAGGCTGAGAGGTGACCTCAGCACTGTCTGGAAGTGCCTGAAGGGAAGTTGTGGCCAGGTGGGGGTTGGTCTCTTCTCCCAGGCACTCAGCAATAGGACAAGGGGGCACGGGCTCAAGCTCTGCCAGGGGAAATTGAAGTTGGAGATGAGAAAAAACTTCTTTGCAGAGAGAGTGCTGAGGCATTGGAATGGGCTGCCCAGAGAGGGGGTGGATTCCCCATCCCTGGAGGTTTTTCAAGTGAGCTTGGCCGTGGCACTGAGTGCCATGATCTGGTAAAGGAACTGGAGTTGGCCCAAGGGTTGGACTTGATGATCTGGGAGGTCTTTTCCAACCCAATCCATTCTATGATTCTATGAAAACACCCCAGGGTCCATCAGCACCTCTGAACTCTGAGCAAACCAGTCCCACTGGGCTGCCCTTCTGTTTAGTTCTGACTTTATTCTTTAGTGCTTCTGATTGGGTTTGGTTCCTAATGGACATAACAATGAAATGCAGTTCCCTCTGGTGTTTGAGATGCTCCTAATCCAAACCACATTTCCCAAGGACATCCAAGGACAGGAGAATTCTTTGCACGTGGCAGACCACATGTTCTTCTTTCCCTTTCATCTGAAGGATTTGGAGCCTAAGCAAGAGTGGATCCTCCTATTATTAATTAGAACCTGGATCATTAAAGGCCGTTCAGCACTCCTGATTGATTGGCATTCCTAGGCAGTTTCTGGGCACTCTGGGTGGGTGCACCCCCAGGGATTTGGTTTTGCCAGGAGGAGTCTGCTGGTGGCAGAATTGCCCTGGAGAGAATTATATAATTATTGAGGTTGGCAAAGCCCTTCCAGCCCCTGGAGCCCACCCTGTGCCTGATGCCCACCTTGGCAAAGTCCTGCCAGCCCCTGGAGCCCACCCTGTGCCACATGCCCACCTTGGCACAGCCCTGCCAGCCCCTGGAGCCCACTCTGTGCCCCATGCCCACCTCGTCCCCCAGCCCAGAGCACTCAGTGCCACGGCCAGTCCTGCCTTGGGCACCTCCAGGGCTGGGCACTCCAAACCTCCCTGGGCAGCCCCTGCCAGTGCCTGCCCACCCTTGGCAGGGAAAAATCCCTCCTAATGTCCAACTTGCCCCTCCCCTGGCCCAGCCTTAGGCCATTCCCTCTGTCCTGTCACTTGAGCGAAGAGGCCAAACCCAACAGTCGGAATTAACTATAAATTTGTGATGGGACATCCCCATCTGATTTCTCCTCCCAACCCACCATGTGATTTATTCTCTTCAGGTGAAAAAGCTCCCGCATTCTGCCTCAGATGTGGTTGTGCCTATTTTGGTGCTTCCAAATCCCGTGTGATCAGAAACACTCAACAAAATTCTTTGGGATGAAAAGAACCACGTAAAGGAAAATTAATATTGCGTATCCTGCTAAAAGAGGGGTCAAAGGATCTTTATATTTGCAGAGGCAAATAAAGAGGTATTGAAAATCCCTCTTCTTTTGGCATCAGTTTTTTTTCTTTGGATTGCATGTTTGTAGGACATAAAGCAATAACAAACTTGCATAGCAGTAGAAAATTTGCATATGGGAAGAAGCAAAGTTGAATAAAATATGCAAGAATTTTACAGCAGGGGTTTGGAGCCAATATTATTATAAGCTGCAGTTCCAGAGTACAGTTCAGCACTGTCAGCTTTTTTTAATTTATTCATTAATTTGGGGAAGGAGACGGACATGCACAAATTCATTCCAGGCTGAGGAAATGAGAGGTCAGACTATGAAGGAATCGCTTTTTTTTTTTTCCTTTTTTTTTCAATGTTCGTTCAACAAAAATCTGTTGGATCCAAAGTGGAATATGGGTGGAAAACAGATTATTGGCTCACAGAATCTCCTGAGCTCGGAGGGATCCACAAGGACCTCCAGTCCAGCTCCTGGTCCTGCCCAGGACATCCCAACAATCCCACCACGTGCCTGAGAGAACTGTCTTAATTAAGCCAATTAAGCAGGACTTTGCCCTGATGAACCTTTGCTGTTTGTGACCAGTGACTGGGTTGATTTTTCAATAGAATGTTTTCCCAGAATAACCTTCTCCATAATTTTACTGTGCACTGAAATGAGACTGATTGAATGACTGGCTGGCTCAGTCTTTCTTTTCCAAACAGAAATTTAACCTTAGATTATTTAATTGTAAAATCTCATTGCTTAAATATTAAACAGAACAGGAACTGAAATCAGCCTCTGTATGTACAAACTTGCCTTTATTAATTCTCCCTCCCTGCTGAAAGGGCTGACTTTGGCTGCACTTTTTTTCCCCCATCACAATATTAAAAGCTGGTGTTGAGTGAATCTGAAAACCTGCATTAAATGAGAAGCAAATTCCCATTTTTTGCCTCATTCTTCTCCAGGCTTAAAAAGGGCTGAGGATGGTGCTACTCATCAGCTGCCCAAAGCACATCTCCCAACCTGAAAACAGCACTGAGAGGGTTCCGGTTTTGTAGAAATAAATCCTACTAAAAAAGCATTTCCTTCCAAAAACTCTTCAGCTTTTTTGTTTAGTTCCTGCTCTTTAATACTATAGAAAATGGTCATATGCTGAATATCTCCTGGAAAATGTGCAGGGTTTGTCCTTCCCAAGGGTCTCAGGGATTTCTTGGATCACTGGAATGGTGCCTGTGGCTCCCTTTGGCGTTCAGGTGTCCAGGTAAACATGTACAAAGACATTAATGTGTGTGATACCCCCCAGGAAGGTGCCCCTGGTAATGTGAATAATTCAATTAATCCTCCACTTAAATTTTATTCAAGACTAGTGACTTTGACTTTCGAGGGATGGGGAGTTCCCCAACTCTCTGGGTAACCTGTGCCAGGACTTCACTACCCTCTGAATGCAGAATTTCTTCCTACCTTCTCATCTACCCCTGCCCTCTGGCAGTTTAAAACCTTTCCCCTTGTCCTGTCCACATCAAAAGTCCCTCTCCCTCCTTTCTACAAACCTCCCCAAGGACTGGAAGGTTCTTGCTCTTCCCTTCGAAACTTCACCTCTGCTTGTGGCTCTCCTCCCTTCCCTGGGTGTCCACAGCAGAGGCAATATTGAAATTCAGTTTATTGTGTCTTCTCCAGTTGGAAACAGGGAGAGGGGAGCCAGGAGGAGAGAGGAAACCATCTGTCAAGGAGACAGACCTAGAGTGAAAGTGGAGTGTTCTCTCCTGGAAGGAGCCACGTGGGGCCTGATGTTTTCTATTTTGGCTCTTGGAGAATGTGACTGAGATGTGGGGCTGGTGTGACATCTGCTTGGCTTTGGGAAGGTGTTCATGGCACGTGTGAGGCAGGGGATGATGTTTCTCTTTGCATGGAGCTGCACAGTGCCATGTGGGGCCATAAAACAGGGACACCCACTCAGAAAAGCCATGCGGGGTCCCCTGGGCTTTCTCATGGCTCTTATTCTGGTGGGTTTAATTCACAGGGCAAAAAGCTGTTTTCATGGTCTGTAGTAGGAAAGCTCTTAGAATCATAGAATCCTAGAATGAATTGGGTTGGAAAAGACCTCTGAGATCATCAAGTCCAACCCTTGGGCCAACTCCACTCCCTTTACCAGATCATGGCACTCAGTGCCACGGCCAAGCTCAGTTTAAAAATCTCCAGGAATGGTGGATTTTATTTTGAAACCCAGAATCATTAAGGTTAGAAAAGAGCACCCAGATCATCAAGCCCACCCTGTGCCCAATGCCCACATTGAGCACTCAGTGCCACAGCCAGTCCTGCCTTGGGCACCTCCTGGGCTGGGCACTCCAAACCTCCCTGGGCAGCCCCTTCCAGTGCCTGCCCACCCTTTCCAGGCAGAAATTCCTGCTGATGTCCAACCACAGCCTCCCCCGGCCCAGCCTGAGGCCATTTCCTCCTGTCCTGTTGACAGGTCAATAAACTTCCGTATGATGAATCCGCCCCAACACATTCACCCCAACTCTGAACTCCAGGAACTGAAGGATGGTGTTCCAGTTAATATTCCTCCCTATCCCAGTCTCTGCTTCCTCCAAAAGCCACAATGTCACAGGACAAGGGACAGTGGGTTCACAGTTCCCTGTTTGAGTCACCCTGGAAATCAGGCCACTGATTTTCTCTTCTCCTGATAAAAAATGAGAGAACCACCCAAGGAGGGGGTTGATGTTGTTGTTTTTTATTACTTTTTCCATCTTAACAATCCTGATATCAGTTTATAAAATGAGGGGGTGGGGGCAAACAAACCTATTTAAGCAGAATTTATAGAAAGTTGTGTGCAGAAAACACAGAGCCTGATACTTGCAGCATGCCCAAGTGCCTGCAAAGCATCTTTTCCACCACTGCTGGCAATAATTAGCCATTCAGACTGCACTAAAAGCTGCCTGAAGGCGGAGAGACATCACTGGTTTGGGGAGGCCTGTTGGAAAAAAACAAAAAACAAAAAAAAAAAACAAAAAACCCAACAAACCAGCCAATACCTCTTTGCCGCTGTTTGGGTTTAATTTCATAGAATTATAGAATGATAGAATCCTAGAATGG
>VWZD01005044.1:99597-132868 GCA_013396695.1 Sakesphorus luctuosus | reverse complement strand
TTGCTCTTCTCTGGCCCCGCTCCAGCCCCTCAATCTCTTGCCTCAACTCAGGGGCCCACAACTCAACACAACACTCAAGGTGTGGCCTCCCCAAGGCAGAGGCCAGGGGAAGGCTCACTGCCCTGGGCCTGCTGGCCACGCTACTTTGGATCCAGGCCAGGATGCCATTGGCCTTCTTGGCCACCTGGCCACACTCTTGGCTCCTCTTGAGCTTCCTGTCCCTCAGTCCCCCCACGTCCCTTTCTGCCTGGCTGCTCTCCAGCCACTCTGTGCCCAGCCTGGAGTGCTGCAGGGCTTGGGGTGGCCAAAGGGCAGGGGATTTCGTTCCATTTTCTGTGTACAACATGGAAATTTGTGGTGCCCAAAGAGCACCACTCCGTGTTTGTCAGCTTTTCAGGCAGTAAAGCCTTTGACAGAAATGTAGTTTCTATTTTGGTGTCGAATCCCAAACATCTGTTCCCCAGGAGATGGTTTTGCTACCAAAGCACTACTGTTAGATTTCTCGCCAACAAGTTTCATTGCTTCATGTGGTTTGTGTTTTGTTCTTTAAACAGTTAATTATGTTTCAGCCCTTCTTCCATAAAGGCTAAATTTAGCCAAGATCTCCTCTAATCTGAAACATTTTATGGAAATGACAGTGTTGTGAAAAGAGAGAGAACATTCTGGGTATATAAATGTAGGAAATGAGGGAGCAGAGTGTCCTTTACATCGTTCACCACTCGGGCTTTGATGAGCAGGAGCAAAGACTGTTGTAAATGGAGATCAAGCAGCTACTACAGAGACACGTGTAGTGGGACACACACCCTGGTGGACACACACATGGTGGTTTCTGTGCTGCTCTGTGAGCTCCAAGAGTGGAGCACAGCCCAGCTGAGGGCAATGACACTGAATCACAGATATCCAAATCCAAACCCCCCAGCCAGGTGGGGAACAGACTTTGCTGGAGCAGCCTGATGGGGATGCTGGACACTTCAGGCAGTGGGATAAATAGAATCACAGACTGTTCTGAGCTGGAAGGGACCCACAAGGATCATCAAGTCCAACTCTTAAGTCAATGGCCCATACATGGGATTGAATCACAGAATCATAGAATGGATTGGGTTGGAAAAGACCTCCCAGATCATCAAGTCCAACCCTTGGGCCAACTCCAGTCCCGTCACCACATCATGGCACTCAGTGCCACGGCCAAGCTCACTGGAAAAACCTCCAGGGATGGGGAATCCACCCCCTCTCTGGGCAGCCCATTCCAATGCCTCAGCACTCTCTCTGCAAAGAAGTTTTTTCTGCTCTCCAACTTCAATTTCCCCTGGCAGAGCTTGAGCCCGTGCCCCCTTGTCGTACTTCCTATTGCTGAGTGCCTGGGAGAAGAGACCAACCCCCACCTGGCCAGAACTTCCCTTCAGGGAGTTCTAGACAGTGCTGAGGTCACCTCTGAGCCTCCTCTTCTCCAGGCTAAACAACCCCAGCTCCCTCAGCCTCACCCCATAGCACTTGTGCTCCACTCCCTTCTGCAGTCTCTTTGCTCTTCTCTGGACCTTCTCCAGCCCCCAGTGAACCCATGACCTTGGCATTATCACAATGAAGTTTTAACCAGCTGAGCTAATCTCAGGGTCTTAAGTGTTGGAATCCATCAGGAGAGCCCTCAAGAGGTCCCTCCCTGTCCCTGTGAGCAGGCCGAGCCACCCTGAGCACCCACAGCACATCTCAGCATCACCTGAGGGAGGGGGGAGCTGCCCAAATCCTTCCTGTGTCAGGATTTCACCGTTTGAAATGGAGACAAACTTTTCAAGTGTTGCCCAGAGCACTGGTTGTCACTCATCTGCCCCTCAGCTTTTATCAAAGCAGAAGATAAAGTCTGTTTGCAGGAAACTGCTGAGAAATGTCTGTAGTGAGGGTGCTTAAAAGCCCACTTTCCCAAACATTCACAGAAACGTATCATAGAATCCCAGAATGGTTTGGGTTGGAAGGGACCTTAGAGATCATCTCTTTCTAGCTCCCTGCCGTGGGCAGGGACACAGAATCACAGAATCACAGACTATTCTGACTTGGAAGGGACCCACAACACCTTCCACTAGATAAGGTTGCTCAGACCCCCATTCAGCATTTGTCTTAAACTGGTTTCTCATGTTTTATGTGTTTTAATTCTCCCCTCTATGTAGGGATACAACTTAATATTCCCATCATCTCTGGGATGATGGAATTCATTGGAATGAGTGTCCCAGGGAGGTGGTGGAGTCACCATCTGTGGAGTATCCCAGAGGTGCCTTGGTGTGGCCCTTGGGGACAGGGATTAGGGGTGATCCTGGTGGGACTGGATGATCTTGAAGGTCTCTTCCAAACTTGGTGACTCTGTGAAAACTATGGGAGGCTCATGATGATGTACAACCTGAAAATCCATCAGGGATCCTCCTGCTGCCATCCCCTGTGGAATGGTGGGCAGGCTGCGAGTGGGCACCTGCTTTGGCAGCCACACATTCCTGGCCTCCTCTGTCTCTCACTGGGTACTTCTCCATGAGGAAAACCAACTGAACCCCGGCCATCTTTGCGTGGCAGCACAGCCACTGTTGCCTCCTGCTGCTGCTCCTTGGGATGCTCCACCACCTCCCAGCAAGGCAGGAGCTGGGAGATTTGCATGGCATTTGTATGGGCTGCCAGAGGAGGCATGCACATGCCATGAACATCTCCTGCCCGTTTGCTGCAGAAAACAGAATCTTGGAGGTGCTCAGAGCCACAGCTGGGCTGTGATGGATCTCAGCAGGGCAATTCCCCATCGTGCTGGATTTTGCATCAATGTTCTCAGCAAACCTGTGAGGAGAGAGAAGAAAAAATGGGGGGAAAAGAAAAAAAAAAGAGGGTTAAATTTGCTTGGAGGAAAAGAGCCAGGGGAAAGCTCAAAGAAATGGAGCAGAACAGCCTGGAGAAGAGAAGCATTTGGGGAGACCTTGCTGTGGCCTTCCAGGACCTTAAGGGGGCTGTAAAAAGGAGGGAGAGGGAGTTTTTATACAGGAAGGGAGTGACAGGACAAGGGGGAATGGTTTTAAACTGAAAGAGGGCAGGTTTGGATTAAATGTCAGGAAGAAATTCCTGGCTGGGAGGGTGGGCAGGCCCTGGCACAGGGTGGGCAGAGCAGCTGTGGCTGCCCCATCCCTGGGAGTGTCCCAGGCCAGGTTGGACAGGGCTTGGAGCAACCTGGGCTGGTGAGAGGTGTCCCTGCCCATGGCAGGGGTGGCACTGGATGATCCCTTTCAAGCCCAATCATTCTGTGACTCTGGAAATGGCACTGGTGCTTTGTCTCCCTCCCAAGACCCGTGGGGGGATCTTGCTGTGTCCAAGACCCCTCTGAGCGGTGGCTCAGGGGTGATCCCAGTTCTGGAAAGGCCTGGAAAGGCCACTCTGGGTCACTCTTTTGGTGGTCATTATTTTCAATACCATTATCATTGTTTTGACCAGAAAGGATCATGTGCTCTGTGCACTTGTAGTATGAATATTTTCTTGTTTTATTTCCATTTCACTGTTTCTTCAGGGATTCAGCAGCTTTAACCACCTGCCTTCAGCTCTACATTCTTCAGCCATCACTTAAACTGCTCTCTGGGCATCCTGTGCCAGGGCCTGCCCACCCTTCCCAGACACCAATTCCTTCCCAATAGCCCATCTCGCCCTGCCCTCTGGCACTTTGAAGCCATTCCCCTTGTCCTGTCCCTCCAGCCCTTGCAAATGGTCTCTCTCCATCTTTCCTGTGGCTCCTTCAGCTCCTGGAAGGCCACACTGAGGTCCCCCCAAAGCTTCTCTTCTCCAGGCTGGCCAATGCCAGCTGTGCCAGCCTTTCCTCCCAGCAGAGCTGCTCCATCCTCTGCCCATCTTGGGGCCTCCTCTGGATTCTCTCCAGCAGCTCCATGTCCTTCCTGTGTCTCAGCTTCTGCACCAGGCCTGCACTGCTTGTCCCTAGTACAGGTCACACCTTAGAATGGGAAAATAAAAACAGGCAGAAATGCTTTGCAAAAATACACCTCAACACTTTGTGTCCTCCCCAGAGCTCCAACATTCCTCTGTGCTCCCTCCTTCAACACCTGACAGGCATTTGCAAACTTCCAAACCTGTGTCTTCCTCGAAATTGTGGGACACAAGCTCCTGAATTTTCTGTTCAGTGCTTGTCAAGCTGCAGCCTCAGAAATACCTGTCCCTTCCTGGATCTCATTTAGCCTGGGCCATAAATGAGACCACCCAGCTGGAGAAGGAGACCTTGCTATCTCCATGCTAATTGCTGAATTATTTTTTGCAGTCCTCCAGCTCCTCTGGACAGGAGCCAGATCTGTGGTGGGATGCAAACCACTGAGAAGTGAACAAAGACCACCAAACACACTCCCCCACAGGCAACTGAGCAGCACCATCCAAAAACACAAAGCCAGCCCTTCTCACCATGTGAAACGGGGACTGGAATTCAGCCACCCATTTCCACCAGTTTTCCAGCAGGTTCCTCATCTTTCCCTCAGTGCTGAGGTACCTGTGGCTTCTTTAGAATCATAGAATCAGCTGGATTGGAAGAGACCTCTGAGATCAAGTCCGACCCTTAATCCAACCCCATTGTGGTCACCAGATCATGGCACTCAGTGCCACGTCCGGTCTCATCTTAAAACCCTCCAGGGTCGGAGAATCCACCCTCACTCTGGGCAGCCCATTCCAATGCCTGAGCACTCTCTCTTGGAAAAATTTCTTCCTGATATCCAACCTAAACCTTCCCTGGCAGAGCTCAAGCCCCTGCCCTCTTGTTCTCCTGCTGGTTGCCTGGGAGAAGAGACCAACCCCCACCTGGCCACAACTTCCCTTCAGGCACTTCCAGACAGTGCTGAGGTCACCTCTCAGCCTCCTCTTCTCCAGCACAAACACCCCCAGCTCCCTCAGCCTCTCCCCACAGCACTTGTGCTCCACTCCCTTCTCCAGCCTCCTTGCTCTTCTCTGGCCCCGCTCCAGCCCCTCAATCTCTTGCCTCAACTCAGGGGCCCACAACTCAACACAACACTCAAGGTGTGGCCTCCCCAAGGCAGAGGCCAGGGGAAGGCTCACTGCCCTGGGCCTGCTGGCCATGCCAGTTTTGTTTTGGCCATAACACTTCATCCAGCTCTGTAAAGGAGGATTCCTTACATCTGTTTTCCTCACCCACCCTACAATTTGTTACCTACTTTTCCCACTCTTTCTTCCCTGTGAGTATCAGTGTGGGCAGTGCTGGTGAGGGAGAGGAAGAATCCCATTTCCTGATGGATCCTGCAGCTGACACTGCCATCCAAGTGGCTGCTTTTCCACATCTCTCCAATTGTTGTGTCAGAAAATCAATCCGTGACTTCAGCAAAATCTTGACACTTTCTCCCATCTACAGAGTGGAATGTTAATAATTCATCACCTCCTGATCTCTCTCTTCTCTTTTTCAAAACTCTTTCCTTCTGAAGGCAAACACTCCACCGGACACTCATGGCTGAGTCTGCTGATGCTTTTCTGAAGTTAAAATAAGTCATAACAGGATTGCAGGTATTTTTAGTGCCCAAGCCTCGCTGGTTGGTGACAAATGGCTCAGAGGGTGGAGGTTGTTTCGTGGTGGGGGACTCTGCTCTGTGCTATGCACACACGAGTCGAGCCAGCTGATGGTGTCATGTCATAAACAGGATGGTCTGGGTGAAATTCATTTCCTGCAGCAGCTTCGAGATCTCGTCACAAGGCTCTGCGTGGATAAGAAATGTTCTTGCGTTCTTGGTACCTGACAGATAAAAATGGCAGCATTTCTGGAGGGGAATAAGGAGAAAAAGAGGTTTGTGCACCAAAATCTGCTTCGTTTTTCCCCTTTTTTACAGCTGAGGCAGCAAAAGCACCTGTTTATCCTCACAAACACTTTGACATAAAACATCTATTAAAAGAACACTTTTAGAGGGGAGTTGCTCTGTTCCTCAACTCATGTTTCTGTGGTGTTTCATAGAAAGGGAAGGAAGGAGGAAAAAAGTCTCTTTGAGAACAGAAGCCAAACAGTGTTCAACATGTGAACATTCTGGAACACATAAAAGTTGGGGATTTGACCTTCTAAGTTATCCATGATGGGATTCCCTATATCAAAGCACAGCTCACAAACAAGCAAGCTCACATCCTCTATAAAAAAATGAAAATATTTCCAGGATTCTCCCCTCAGCCATTATCTTTCCAGGTCAGAGTTGTCAAGTCTGACTAATTCAACAGTAGATTTCTGAATTTGTGGTTGGGAAACATAATAAAAGCCCATAATTTTCTCAGATAATGTCATTAAACACAGAAGAAAAAAAAAACTAAACAAGTCTTATTTGGGTATCTAACAAAATGTAACTGGTCTGCCCTTTTTGACAACATTTATTTAACCTGTTATTGTTTGTTAGAACTGGTGACCTACTGGAAAGTTAAAATGCTGTAAAAAAATCATCCTTAATCCCCAAAAACACATTCTGGGATTTTTCTTTTTACTCCAGACTCATCCATAGACACACCTGTAGTGATCCTGAGTTTCAAACCAGGGAGAGAACTTGGCATGGACAACCTGCAGCCCCACATGGGCTGTTGGCTCCAGCTGCCAGGAGTTGTGTTTTCATACCTACCGGATGTTCTAAATTTAAATACTATCGGGCTCCTGTAAATAACAATGAAATACTTCACCCTGACAGCGTTGGAGGCAGCATATGGATTCAGGTTTGAGACAACACTACATGGAAAATGCCTTTCCTTTTATAGCAGAATATATTTAGAGTCTTTTCAGCTCAGCTCCTGAGCAGAGTCTGATGCGTCGAGTTCATCCAGCCCAATCAACAGCAGAGTCACAACTTCATGTCAGTGCAATACATTGTTAACTGATATGTCAGAAAATCAATTAATTACTTTTAAGTAGCAGTTAAGAGTATCCACACAATACTGCCATGTGAATTATTAAAGAAAGCGAGGTTGAGTTTTCTCCTCAGTTGAAACCCTGGGCTTGGAAGAAAGTGCAAAATGCTGCTTGTGCCCTGAAGCCTAATCAACATTATTGGGCAGGGAGCAGGGGCCAAAAGAGAACAAACTGGGGAGGATTCTGCCTCCCATAGCAAAGGAACCAGAGATCTGTATTGGCTGAATGAGAAATCCTCCCTTTCTCCAGAGGTACAACAACCTCCAGATGGGAATAGTGGCAGATGTGGCTGTGAGAGCCCAGTGAGCAGAGCAAGGGCAGAAGGGCAGGAAGGACCTTCTCTACCCTGCTGTAGCTTCACCAAGGGACCTTCTCAGGCTTTGTGCTCCCCCTGTCACTGCCTGGGACAGATTGTCACCTGGGACTACCCCCTGAGGTGCTAAAGCTCAGCTGGTTAAAACTTGATTGTAACAATGCCAAGGTCATGGGTTCAATCCCCTGTGTGGGCCATTGACTGTAGAGTTGGACTCGATGATCCTTGGGGGTACCTTCCAACTCAGAATAGTCTGGGATTCTGTGATTCTGTGGAAGGGAAACATGGCCTGAGTGGGACATCATCATTCTGCTTTCTGTTCTTCATGGCTTGGGCTGCTGGAGATGCTACAGGGGTGGATAAGTCAGTGAAGATGGAGAGGTGACTCTAAGGTGGGATTTCACTTGGGCTTCTGATTTTCTCACTTCACTAAGTAGAGTCTGGAGGGTTCCAACAAGGTCTTGTTAGACTGAGAGCACCTGGGAGGGTCTCCCCTCAGTGGCAGCACCAGGGAGGCTGGGCAGGCTGTGTCGTGGTCCCACCTCTGCAGGGTGGGAGTGTGTCCTGCAGGAAAGCACAGCCAGCAGTGTTTGTTGTGGCAGCCCTTTCACATCTGGACAAAGCAAGTTCAGCAAGTGTCCCATCTGGGTCTTGGATAGACAGCCATTCTCTGCTCCATCCCACCCTCCTCTCCTCCCTCCTCCTCCTGCCAGGAGCTGTGGGAAGGGTTGGAGTGGGAGCAAAGAGCAACCCACTCCCCAAATTCCTCAGGATATGTGGGTTCCATGTCACTCCAGCAGTGGCCACACCACAGACCCCATGGTTTGATTCCTGGGGGTTTCAGTCCTACCTTTGAGCTCCTCACCAAAACTCTCAGTGTTTGAGGCTTCACAGGTGGTTACATGGAGGTCTGGGGTTGGTTTTGCTCCAAAAGTTGATGAGTTGTGATGTATCCGTGGGATCTGTTTTCCTTCATCTAAGTGACCAATAGGAATTCTGGCTCTGCAGGATTCAGACCAGGGGTTGGACTTGATGATCTCAGAGGTCTTTTCCAACTCAGTCGATTCTGTGATTCTATGATACAGATTTCCTGGGTTTGGTACTTTCCAGACAGATGGAGAAGTCTAAAAACTGTTCAAATTCGTGAGTCTTTACTTGTCAGAACCTTCTCTGATGGTGCTTCTTTGGCTCCCCAGGTCCCATCTGTCCTTCTGGTAAAGATGAGAAACAACAGGGAATTTTACATACACACACTTTTTTTTTTGTCAAAAAAGTCAGTTCATTAAAACTAAAGCTTTCAGAAAATCATATGTATTAGTTTTGACTGGAAAACTTTCTTTCTGTTCTGGGATGGGATGTCAGGTCAAACTGGAAACTGTCCCTGCAGCCCTGCCTGGGTGTGGGTGGCTCCAATCCTGTCCCTGATCCAGTTGTCCTCTGTTTTCCTGCAGCCAGGAGAAGCTGGGAGAGCCTCCTGCTCAGTGGCCAGTGCTGGGCAACCTTCACCTCCTCCTGGCCACTCAGGAAGCTCCTGATCCCACTGGGAAGGTTTCCAGGTTGGAAGCCTCACACAGGAGGATCACAGGCAGGACATGAACTCCTTGTTACTCTCCCTTGGCAAACCCCAAACAGCAAGAGGTGCAAGGTCTTCAAGATGGTGCCAGATGTTGGTGGTTCTGTGTGGGAACAGCTCTGCCAGGTGTTTTGGTGTGGTTTCAGTTGGCATTTCAGTATTTTAGCTCTGCTTTGGCACAGAACCTTCCAGGACCTAAATAGAGCTTAAAAAAAGGAGGGAGAGGAACTTTTTATATGGCTGGAGATTGACAGGACAAGGGACAGTGGGTCCAAACTGGCAGAGGGCAGGGTTGCACTAGAGATTAGGGAGAAATTCTGTATTCAGAAGGTGGGGAGGCACTGGAACAGGTTGTCCAGAGAGGTTTTGAACCCCTGAAAGAGTCCAAGGCCATGTTGGAAGACCTCTGAGCAATCTGGTCTAGTAGAAGGTATCCATGGCAGGGTGTTGGAACATGATCTGTAAGGTCCTTTCCAACCCAAACCATTCCATGATTCTGTATGCCTGGTGTTGTTTCTGGTCCTGTGTCTCAAACCAGGTTAGTCCCCACCAATCTGAGTCCATGGGTTGGTACAAAGCCAGGGAAAGGAGGGAAGCTGAGCTGGCAGAAAACTTGTCAGTCCTGCAGTGACTCCGGCAGAGTCTGGTTGAGAAAGTCTCACATAATGAACTTCAATCCTATCTGAAGTGTCTTGAGTCACCAAATGTATCCCCACATTGTAAGGCTCCCTCATTTCCTAAAAGCAACCAGTTCCCAGCTCTTTGTCTTCACTTAAACGAGATGGTGATGGAAGGACAGGTCGTGTCAAGGCAGAAAAGGGATAATAAACCAGCTCTTGATTGCTTTCAAATGTCTAATTTGAGGCAGCTCCAAAACAAATGAAATTGGAGCTGTTGTTCTGACTGTCCCAGAGTTGAGTTTCACTGGAGAACGTGTGGAGCTTCAGCAGAGTCAGAGCTCACACAAATATCACTTCTAGCCAAAAAAATCCTGGCATTTGAGTTTCCCAGTAGCCACGGGTGTCTGCCAGTGAAATCCACCTTCATCCACGGGTTTGGCAATCCCCAAAGGGACACATTCTGCCTCTAGAAAAACAACCTGCTGCAGAAGGGACTAGCTAAAGGCTCTCAAAGAGGATGTGGAGCTTGAAAGCTGGTTGGAGATGCTGCTGCGTGTTGAAAACAGGACGTGTGCTCCATCCTGTTTCATTCTTACTCACCCCTCTGGTTTTTTTTTTTGGGGGGGTCTGAGTTATGCTTTTTAAAAATATGTCACTGGTTGAGCTCAGTTCAGAGAACCCTAAAAATACTCGTGCTCATAAAGTGGAACTCTCTGGGCTCGGTTGGGTAATCTCTCTGCACAGGCTTAAAAATGAGGTTGGCACAGGGAGATGTGAAGATGGGAAAGGAATATCAGATATTTCTTTTTTTACTTGAGTGGGGTTTTTTTTTGGTTATCACAGACCACAAACCCCCATCCTTTCTATACAGAGCCCAAATTCCTGTGTTTAAGAATTTAAAATTTAAGTAATGTGAGTTTATCAAAGCATTAAAAGGGATGTGTGTGGGAACCTCTTCACAGCATTCCTGAATTGCAGATTCAGTGAAGGAAAGGTTTTATTAACATGGACTGGTTTGGACAAGTGTCCTGCACTCCATGTGGGATGTTAAGACTAATATATATAAGAAGACAAAATCGTGCAAAACTTCAGCAAACCTGTTTTTTATCATTTAGAAAGTGGTGTGGCTGCACAGCTGGAATTGTCCCTTGGGTCTGAAAACAGAAGTCATTAACGCCCTTTCACTTTCCACATCACCTGCTAATGGGATGCCATCAGATGGCTCAGGATTCCCAGCTACTTCCATCTTACTTCAGGAAGATTTTGCTTTTGCTTTCCAAACCAGGTTATAAAGCTGTCTAAGGACTAAACTTGGAATTTTTGCAATGCTCCAGATTAGAATCACAGAATCACAGAATGGTTTGGATCAGAAGGGTCTTTAAAGCCCACCCAGCGCCACCCCTGCCAAGGGCAGGGACACCTCCCACCAGCCCAGGCTGCTCCAAGCCCTGTCCAACCTGGCCTGGGACACTCCCAGGGATGGAGACTCTGGTAGACCTGTTCCAGTGTCTCACCACTCCCACAGCCAGGAATTTCTTCCACATATTTAACCTGAATTTCCCCTCTTTCAGTTTCATAGAATCACAGAATCATAGAATGGATTGGGTTGCAAAAGACCTCCGAGATCATCAAGTCCAACCCTTGGGCCAACTCCAGTCCCGTCATCAGATCATGGNTGCCTCAACTCAGGGGCCCACAACTCAACACAACACTCAAGGTGTGGCCTCCCCAAGGCAGAGGCCAGGGGAAGGCTCACTGCCCTGGGCCTGCTGGCCACGCTACTTTGGATCCAGGCCAGGATGCCATTGGCCTTCTTGGCCACCTGGCCACACTCTTGGCTCCTCTTGAGCTTCCTGTCCCTCACTCCCCCCAGGTCCCTTTCTGCCTGGCTGCTCTCCACCCACTCTGTGCCCAGCCTGGAGCGCTGCAGGGCTTGGGGTGGCCAAAGGGCAGGACCTGCACTTGGCCTTATTGAACTTCATCCATTCCTGATGGAAAGTCCCTCTCCAGCTTCCCTGTAGCTCCTTCAGACACTGGAAGGAGCTGTGAGGTCTCCACACAACCTGCTCTTCCCCAGAGTGGACAGTCCCCACTCTTCCAGCCTGTCCCCAGAGGGAAGGTGCTCCAGCCTCTTTATCAACTTCATGGTCTCCTCTGGACTTGCTCCAACAGTTCCATGTCCTTCTTGCATTGGAGGCACCAGACCTGGATGCAGAATTCCAGGTGGAGATCTCACCAGATCAAAGAGATTACTGAGATTAAAAAGTTATCACTCACTTCTAGATGACCTGGACACCAAGAACTTCCCTCGAAGTCCATGAGAGCTGCAGCACCTCCAGAAAAAAACAGATTTCCACTGCTTTTAAGATAATGCCTTGCCAAAATATCTGTCTTCCTTAAATAAGTATTGGCTCACAGTTTAGTGCTGGATCAGCACTTGTAGTATGCATGGAAAAATTAAAAATAGTTCTTTTTTTTATCTTATCACCTTCTCTCTGCTCCTTCACTTCCAGGCTGGCACTGTAAGACACAGGAAAGCAAACTTGAGCTGGGTTTCACTTGAAATATTCACTTGACCACCTTTGCACTGGTCAAAACACACACACAGGGAGTAAAAAAAAATATTCTGAAAGGCTTTTTCCTCGAAACCCAAAATGACCAAACTAAAATGGCAAAGAAAATGTTTTACAATCCTCTCAATTCTCTGTCAACTCAGGGAAGAAGAGCATGAAACTCCAACCCATCCTGGCTCTGTAGCTGAGTTTTCCCTGGAGATCCCACCCTCTCTGGTGGCAACACACACATTGCCCAGCCTTATCTTTATGCAAATACCCATCAGGTGCTCACAGGCTGATAGATGGGCCAGCAGCAATAGGAAAAGGATGGTGAAAACTGATAATAATAATAATAAAAAAACCAACAAAAACAAAACAAAACAAAAAACGAAAAGAGCAGGAATGAAGGTTCAAAAGCTGAGCTTGGCAGGGCTGGGAAGGAGGAACCTTTGCAGCAGGGTGAGCATCTGCAGATAGCAGCCCCTGGGGGTTTATCTGCCCTGGCCCAGAGGGGCTGTTGCAGCTCTGCTGAACCGCTGTCGGCACAGCCCAGGAAACATCTTGCTGTGCAGTTGATGAAACATTTGCCTGAGGTGCCTCACACTCCTCCTGTGGCAGTTGAATAATGTCATAACCCAGGGTTGGGTAAGAGTTGCTACAGGGGTAGGGATGGTGCTGTTTCCTTTCATGTCTCTGGGCTTTCTGTTGGGTTTCCCTTTTTTTTTTTTTCCCTCCCCCTCTTTCCATTCTTCCCCCTGTGTTTCTTGTTCAGGTCTCTCCTTTCCTCAAGCAAACTTCAAAGGAAAAGAAAACAAGGTACCCCTTCTTGTTTTTCTGTTCAGTAGCAGAATAACAGTCAAACAGCCCCAAACAATTTCTGGATGAGTCTTTCCCAGAATTACGTTTTATTTTGTTGTTTTCTTTTCCAAGGGAACTTGAACCTGCTCTCACAGACCAAGAGCTTTGGCTGTTCCTGGAAGAGTTTAAACCCACACACACAATTTTCTTTGTAGCCAGCACTGCATGTGTGGAAGTGTTAGCAAGGAATATGTTTGTGGCTGTGTGCTGACAAGAGAGATTGTGGCATTTTTATTAAAAATAATATTGAAAACTCTCTCGGTGTACTCCAAATGTGAAATTTGGCCAGCAGCAAACCCCCAAGCAAATCTCACAGCCTTGTGTTTCCACATGAATTCCCTGATTTCATTAGAAACATCCCAACCTGGAATCTGGAAAACACAAACCAAAAAACCCAAACAACCCCCTCCCACACCAGCTATGGTTTTGGCAGCTTTTCTTTTTGATTACCCAGATACAAGTGCTCCTGCTTGGTTTTGGGGTTTTCTTATCACTGTCTGCGACCACCTCTCCAGTTTCTAGGAGGAGAAACAGATTAGTAAAGATGAGGTGAGGAAGGACAAGGAATATATTTGGCTTCCCTTCTTAAGTCAGGAAAAGGGAGGGAGGGGATCACAGTGTGGGCACAGGGGTTTTGCACTGCTCTCATACAAGAGATACTCTGGAAATCTTATTTTGGTTGGATTCTGGTTGTTCTCCAGCTGCTTTCTGCTCTCTTCCAGTGCCTGCAAAACAGCTAGGCTAAATTTCAGAGTCTGCCTTAACCCTTGGGAAGATCTCTGTACCTGTCTATCCATCCTTTCTTGGTTCCAATCATCCATATATCTATTTATCTCTGAATTCCTAAGAATCCTGCTGGATTCCACACTTGGTGACAAATCTGACATGCTCACCTGTGACTTGTATCCATCTAGGAAAAACTATTTCCCTTCAAACAGCAGAGATCTGAGATGTTTAATCCTTTCTCCAACAGAAGGAACTTCAAGCTTTGCAGATACACCTTGAGTCTTGTGTCACACCTTGAGTGTTGTGTTGAGTTCTGGGCCCCTGAGTTGAGGCAAGAGATTGAGGGGCTGGAGCGGGGCCAGAGAAGAGCAAGGAGGCTGGAGAAGGGAGTGGAGCACAAGTGCTGTGGGGAGAGGCTGAGAGAGCTGGGGGTGTTTGTGCTGGAGAAGAGGAGGCTGAGAGGTGACCTCAGCACTGTCTGGAAGTGCCTGAAGGGAAGTTGTGGCCAGGTGGGGGTTGGTCTCTTCTGCCAGGCACTCAGCAATAGGACAAGGGGGCACGGGCTCAAGCTCTGCCAGGGCAAATTGAAGTTGGAGAGCAGAAAAAACTTCTTTGCAGAGAGAGTGCTCAGAGGCTGAGAGGTGACCTCAGCACTGTCTGGAAGTGCCTGAAGGGAAGTTGTGGCCAGGTGGGGGTAGGTCTCTTCTGCCAGGCACTCAGCAATAGGACAAGGGGGCACGGGGGGCTCAAGCTCTGCCAGGGGAAATTGAAGTTGGAGAGCAGAAAAAACTTCTTTGCAGAGAGAGTGCTGAGGCATTGGAATGGGCTGCCCGGAGAGGGGGTGGATTCCCCATCCCTGGAGGTTTTTCAAGTGAGCTTGGCCGTGGCACTGAGTGCCATGATCTGGTGACGGGACTGGAGTTGGCCCAAGGGTTGGACTTGATGATCTCGGAGGTCTTTTCCAACCCAGTCCATTCTGTGATTCTGTGATTCTATGATACAGACTCATATTTTAGGGATTGACCAGAACACAGTTACTGTTTCTCCCATACATTTCCCATCCCAGCACTGGCACTGGAATTATTCCCATGTACAGGTGGAATGTGGGTGGTTTGTAAAGGGAAAAAAAAATCTCTTTGTAGTCAGAGGCACTCTTATGATACCACTCTCTGGTGTAAGTGACTATAAAACACTGTGAGCAGAAGAATAAAGCAGAAGGAATCATTATCCCTGTCATTATTCAGTTTACTGGCACTTTTCAAGCAGCCAAAACAACAGGAGCAACCCCAAGCTGGTTCCTTACAGCAAACCTGAACTGAAAATCTTCACCCACTTCCACTCCAGTTGGGCAGAGAAAAATCATCAGAGGAGCTAAAATGAGAGTTACCAGCCTATAAATGCCTGAGGCAAAAAAAAAAACAGAGAGAGAGGGAGGGAGAGGAGAGAGAAAGATGGGAATTCTCATGTGAGTTTGGTTAGTGGAAGGGAAAAAAAACCCCTCCTAAGTATGGCTGCATGTCATTTGTCAATTTGCTCATGTTAAATAATGATCTCTAGGGCAGGGAAGGAGTGGAGTGAAAAGGGAGAGCTCTGCCCTCACCCTGTTTAGTTTCTGCTGGGCTCCTGCAGGGTCTGGCACTGCCTGGCCACCAGAGAAGCTCAGCCATGAACCATGGGCAGTTTGCTATGGCTTCTTCTCTCTCATGGACCATGTACCTGATGAGGAAAAACAGAGCAGCCACTGGCCTGTTTGGTAAAAGCTTCTTTGTCTTCTTTTTTATAAAGTTTGGCTTTGTGTTGTCATGAAATAGAATATTGGCTAGAAAGTAATAGAGAGAATTGGGTGAAAAAAAAAAACCACTTTAAAGTCATGCAATTTCTGCTGCAGGGAAAGAAGGAAATGTCACTGTGCATGTGCATGAAATTCCACAGTTGGCAGCACAGGGAGATTCTCACTGGGCTCATAAACGTGTCACAAACCTTTCTAACTGAACCAGTTTATTCAGGGGAAATACTTCAAAACAGCTTTGACTTCAGATGGTTGGGATGGAGGTGGCACCAACACCGAAGGAAACTGGGCTGGGCAGCCTAGTGGTGGTGGTGGTGGGAGATGATGTCCTTCCAAAGGCACCTCGTGGTGGATGGTTGGAAATTTGGAAAGAGCAAAGTGGTCAGGGAGGACCAGGCAGTGCAACTGTTGCCTAATCAATGTTGATTGGTTTGAATCCCAGGGTTATGGTAACTAATGATGCTTTCCTGAGTCCCAGGGTTATGCTCAGAGAAGAGCAAGGAGGCTGGAGAAGGGACTGGAGCACAAGTGCTGTGGGGAGAGGCTGAGGGAGCTGGGGGTGTTTGTGCTGGAGAAGAGGAGGCTGAGAGGTGACCTCAGCACTGTCTGGAAGTGCCTGAAGGGAAGTTGTGGCCAGGTGGGGGTTGGTCTCTTCTCCCAGGCACTCAGCAATAGGACAAGGGGGCACGGGGGGCTCAAGCTCTGCCAGGGCAAACTGAAGTTGGAGATCAGAAGAAACTTCTTTGCAGAGAGAGTGCTCAGGCACTGGAATGGGCTGCCCAGAGAGGGGGTGGATTCCCCATCCCTGGAGGTTTTTCCAGTGAGCTTGGCCGTGGCACTGAGTGCCATGATCTGGTGACGGGACTGGAGTTGGCCCAAGGGTTGGACTTGATGATCTCGGAGGTCTTTTCCAACCCAATGCATTCTGTGATTCTGTGATGCTCTTCTGAGTCTCAGGGTTATGGTCACAGATGATGTTCTGAGTCCCAGGGTCATGGTCACCAATGATGCCTTTCTAGTCCCAGGGTTATGGTCACCAGTGATTCTCTTTTATACAAACTAAAGGCTCAGCCTGTTGGCTTGAGAAGGTTTTAATCCCTCACAAAGCAGGTAAAAGTTTTCTCCTCTGAGCACCCAAGATAACTTTTCATCCCAAGGATATTTTAGATAAAATAATAGGAATTTTAGCAAAACCTTCAGAAATTTTAGAGACCCTGCCATGGCCCATTTTGCTGTGTATTTACAGAGAATAAAACTGCCTTTTCCAGCATTGCTGGTACCTCTTGCACAACCAGGGTACCAGAAAGAAAGACATCATACCCTTTATGTAACACCTGGCATTCTGCAAAATATATTTATTTTTTGGCTTTGTTCTTAATGGCTCTTTTTCCACTAAATATTTGCTAAATTAAACAAATTGATGTCTGTGTGTGAAAGGGTTTTGTAGCCAGGTTTTAAACACTTTTATGGGTTTGCTTTTAAAAGATCCAATTAACACAAAAGGATGAAACTTGGGACCGAAGGAAGGAATAACTATGATTTTTTTAAAAATTTCTGTTCAAAGATTCCTTCACTTTTCCTCTTCCACACCATTTTTGATGCCTTTCTCTGGGTTAAGCCCAATTCCAGCAAAGTTTCCCTTTGCAGGGAGATGGGGGGGGCAGATTTTAGTGTGATTTACAGCCCGTGAACCCCTTGAATTTCAAATTCCTCCACAAACTGAGAAGGTCCCCCACTTTGTTTCCGTGGCAGAACACTTGGAAAACTGGCATGGAATCATTTTGCACTATACCAGAGGGCTGGATAAAGAGAAATTCCAGCCACCTCAGCACTAAGAGGCAACGAAATTCCTGCCTGCCAGAGGCTCAGCCCTTCCCTTGGGATGAGCCTGGCTTTTCCCTGCTTTGCTTCCACAGAGCTCCACACACAGTGCAGGCACTGAAAGGACATTGAAGAGACAGTGGATAAATAGAATATTAAGTGGATGTCCTGAGAGGGGTTTTGTGTAGTGCATAAACCAAACAAGCAACTGCCTCTGTTCAATCTTGTCGTGCGTAGATTTGATTCAGTGGTGATAATTCACACCTCAAAATCATGCAAAGGATGTTTTGTGCTGGCCAAGAAAGGCTTAAAGGTATTGCTACATCTATTTCTTGCCTGAAAATAGTACAGCCAAGAGAGTTAGAGCCTCTAATTTCATAATTATGCAAATGAACTGGAGGAAAACTGGATTAAAATATCCTGCTGTCTTTGAACGAAACTGGGTATCACGTGCAACATCTGCAACTGGAAGGCAGGACGGGAATATGATCTTAAGCTAATCTTGCTGAGCTTTGTTCACTCTGCAGCAAATTTCCTTTTAAAAAGGTTCTGTATTGTAGTTGGGGCTCAGGGAGCCATTTATTGTGGCTCGCTGGGAACACAATAGTTGGTGCTCTTGAATATTCTATAAGGTTTGGGTGTATTTCAGGGCAGGTTTGTAACAAGATTGAAGTTAAAGGTGTGGAATTGAAGCTTTTCTCCTCCTCAGCTCCCTGACACAAACCAGGGCCTGGCAGTTGGAACTGAGTGGGCAGAGAACAGAGGACACACTGGCTCAGGAGAAAGAGGAGGCAGCAGGTTTTGTTAAGCCCTGATGGGATCATCAGAGAGAGTGCTCAGGCATTGGAATGGGCTGCCCAGGGAGGTGGTGGATTCTCTGACCTTGGAGGATTTTAAGGTGAGACTGGATGTGGCACTCAGTGCCATGATCTGGTAATCAAAGTGGGTTGGATTAAGGGTTGGACCTGATGATCTTGGAGGTCTCTTTCAACCCAACTGATTCTATGATTCTATGATCATCCTTCTGCATGGCCTGAGGACAGCCCAGCACCACAGTCTGGGGACAAGGAGGCACCAGAGGGGAGGAAAAATGGGACAGCAGATGCCTCAGAACCTCCACTTTGGACTCACAGGGGTGACCCGGCTCACCTGGGCTGCTCCCTCCCTCTCCCTGAACCTCATTCTGCTCCTCCCTGGCACACAGATCTTGCTCTGCTCCTCCCTGGCACACAGAACTCACCTGGAACAAAGGGGAACAGAGGCTTTGATAGGAATTCACACCTCCTTAGGACCCGGGGGGGAGATGTGTGGTTGAGATCAAAGGCAGTAGGTGACATACCTGGCAAAGTGAAAACACTTCTGGGAGAAACCACCCAAGAGGAGAAGCCCTGATTGCCATTAAAACAAAGTAACACTTGCAGAGCAATTATTTACACGTGTTTTAAGGCCAATTACTGGTGGGGAGGGATGCCAAGGGGATCCAGGAATCCCACACCAGCCATGCAAGAGATCAGCCCAGCCACGTCCTAGACTTGCAGGGAGGGAGCCCCAGGATTTCTCCAGGAATTCTCTCCCAACATCCCCAACAGTGGAGATCTTTTTTCCCCCTAAAATTTAAGCACTCCTTTTGCTCAATCCTCCAAATGCTGTGAACCTCTCATGTCCTTCACTTTTGGCTCAGTATTCATTGGCACTGGATGTGGACTGAGGTTTGCCGGTAATTCCTCAGTGACACTCAGTGATGCTGAGACTAAAGAATGAGCTGTCTTGCCTAAAAATTAAAAATTATCTCATTTCTTGCTGTGGTGGGGTATCCAGACCTGTTTGGAGTTGTTCTTGAGGTTCTCAGGATAGGTGTCTCCAGAAGATCCTCAGACTGGCCTATGAAAGGGCAAAATTTAAATGCTCAGAAGAGCCTGTCGTGGAAATGAATGTCTTGGAAAAGTTCTTGTTTAATTGACAGACAAAGGTAGATCCTACAAATATTTGCATCACCTTAGGAGTCCCCTAAAATAATCCAGTTGGGGAATTTCCCTAAAATAATCAAGTTGTAGAACAGGTTTGTGTGTTAAACTGTCATTATAGTACCAAAAGAAAGATGCACTGAAAAAAAAATACAAAAAAAAAATGAAAGAGTTGGGGGGGCTCAGCCTGGAGAAAAGGAGGCTCAGGAGGGACCTTCTGGCTCTGCAATCCCTGCCAGGAGGGGGCATTGAGGGGGCAGTTGATCTCTTCTGCCATGGCCCAATGGCAGAAATGGCCTGAAGCTGTGCCAGGAAAGATTCAGGAGGGATTTCTGCCAGGAAAGGGTGGTCAGGCACTGGAATCACAGAATCATAGAATTGATTGGGTTGGAAAAGACCTCAGAGATCATCAAGTCCAACCCTTGGGCCAACTCCAGTCCCGTCACCAGATCATGGCACTCAGTGCCACGGCCAAGCTCACTTGAAAAACCTCCAGGGATGGGGAATNCAGGGGCTGGCAGGGCTTTTCCAAGGTGGGCATGGGGCACAGGGTGGGCTCCAGGGGCTGGCAGGGCTTGCCAATGTGGGCATCGGGCACAGGGTGGGCTCCAGGGGCTGGCAGGGCTTTGCCAGCCTCGGGGATCCCAGGATTCTGGGATTCTGTGCCTTTCACTGCAGCATCCCTTGATGGAACCAGGGCTGGAGGAAGGAAACCAGGCTCTGCACCACTAATGCATTGCCACAGCCACAGCCAAAGCCACAAGTTAATCTCCTAAATCGTTTCCCCTCCACTTAACATCCCACCTGAGCCCCACTGTGCCTCTGCTTGGCAGGTCTGAGCCTGGGTATGCCAAGGTAAGCCCCATGCCAGCTGCCCCGTACCCACAGGGAAGAGTCTTCCTGGACAGTTCAGCTGATCCACTGTGGGATAATGTGTGGGACAGGAATTAGAAAAGCTTCGGGAAGACACAAAGTCACAGAATCACAGAGTGGTTTGGGTTGGAAGGGACTCTAAAGATCATCCAGTGCCACCCCCTGCCATGGAAGGGACACTTTCCACCAGCCCAGGTTGCTCAGAGCTCCAGCCAACATGTTGTCAGACTCTCTGAATAAAGACCTTAACAACAGCGATATTATTAACAACAGAACAGAAAAAGATTTGTATGGGTTTGATCCTAATTAATAATAAAATCCCCAGCTAAAGAGCCACTTATTTCTAAGGCAGAATGAGCACTTGGCACAGAGACACATAAAATCTTCTGCTGAGCTTCACCCATCAAGACACAGTTCCAGTTTTAGGCTCAGAATGTGCTTATGGGACTAGACCAGATGGACTAGAACTAATCCTAACTCTGCATAAGGTTGTAATTCTTATTTTTCCTTCATAATAATAATGAACTAGAAATTTCTAGTAGGAGAGTGTGTGGTCCAGTGCTGTAAAACCTGCCTGTGTCAGTGATGCTGCTCAGAACTGTGTGTGGATGCTCAATCACAGAATCACAGAATGATTTAGGCTGGGAAAGACCTGAACAAGGAATCCCATATGTAGAGAAATAAAGGAAGGACATTTGAAAATTCGACAACCTTTCTGTTGGAAAATGTCACTGTTTGAAATTTAGGCCAAAGTTAGTAGTGCTTTGGATTTCTCTGGGAAGTTTTGGTATCTCTTACGTATCTGTTGAGGAAAAAAAAGGATTTTTGTGGAAAACTCCCCTGGCATTGAGGGTTTTTTTACTGGCAAAGCAAAAGCCTCCCAGGCAAGATGTGTGATGTCCCCAGAGATGATGTCCCAGAAATTCCCAGGTCAGCAGGGACAATAGGGATGCCTAAGGAAGGAGCTTTATCCCAAGAACACACTGAGGCTTTAAATCTCCTGCTTATGACACATGGAAAATTTGTAATCATTTAACCCAGAGAACAGCAGTGCCCTGGGCTGATCCCACAGTGTGGGCAGGGCAGGGCAGGGCAGGGCAGGGCAGGGGGAGATTCTGCCCCTCTGCCCCCCAGGTGAGCCCCACCTGCAAAGCTGCTCCAGCCCTGGGGGCAGCACAACAAGGACATGGAGCTGCTGGAGAGAATCCAGAGGAGGCCCCAGCATGGGCAGAGGGTGGAGCAGCTCTGCTGGGAGGAAAGGCTGGCACAGCTGGCATTGGCCAGCCTGGAGAAGAGAAGCTTTGGGGGGACCTCAGTGTGGCCTTCCAGGAGCTGAAGGAGCCACAAGAAAGATGGAGAGAGACCATTTGCAAGGGCTGGAGGGACAGGACAAGGGGAATGGCTTCAAAGGGCCAGAGGGCAGGGCTAGATGGGCTATTGGGCAGGAATTGCTGTCTGGGAGGGTGGGCAGGCCCTGGCACAGGTTAGGCAGAGCAGCTGTGGCTGCCCCATCCCTGGAAGTGTCCAAGGCCAGGTTGGACAGGGCTTGGAGTAGCCTGGGCTGGTGGGAGGTGTCCCTGCCCATGGCAGGGGTGGGAATGAGATGACCTTTAATGTCCCTGGCCAAGCCATTTTATGGTTCTCTCCATAATTCACACTTAATTTAGACTGAAAAGTGAGCAAACCACCCAGAGAAAGGCAAACCTAAATCAAGTCATTTGGACGAGCCACAGTGGGAACGTTCCAATTCCATTTTCCCTACCAGCACCTCAGCTCTAGTGAATTCTTTTTCCTAGACTAAGTACATTCAGTGCCCTGAATTTCTGCCTGGTCACTCACCACTCACTGCAGGACATTTTTCTTTTAATTCTATTTTTCCCCCCATTAGCTGGTACAAGGCATCTGTAGTGATCCTACCAGAGCAGAAGATCAAAAGCCCCAGTGTTACAATTAGTGCTGGAGGTTGTTCTGAACGAACCTGAGTACCTAAAATGCCACAGAAACACTGGGTGTGGGTGATATTATCTGCATTAATCAAGGCATGTAATGAGCAGAGTATAATGGCTCACAATGTGTATTTTTAAGCCTCCAAACCAGCAAGTACTTATAGCAGATGGCAGATTTTCAAAAATTTCCATTCCCTTCTCCACCCCATACTCCCAAGTATTTCACGTAATTGGCTTCTCCTCTAGGGATTAGCCACAGTAAAATCATATTAAATGACTAATTTTCTCTCCTTAGTCTTAGACACACACACACACTTTTAATTTTGAACTACGAGGAGAGAGAAATCCAAAAGGTCTGAGTGGTTTTGTTTTCCTCTGGAATGGTCTTCAAGTCATCTGGGCTTCGAGGCTGTACATCCCAGCAGTTTTTGGCTTTGCTTCTTCTCTGTCTCAAACTTTCCCCTCCAAGGTGCTTGTCACCACCTGACTTGAAAAGTTCAAGTGATGTTGAATCTGCAGCATCCCTGGGAGAGATTCCCTTCTCTATTTGATCTCAGGATCAACAGTGGCCCTGCTCTTAAAACCGAGCTCCTTTTACTTTAGTTGGCATCTGTCACTTCTGGTCTTATCATTTTTTGCTAATGAAAGCAGTCCCTCCCCTTCCTCTTCACCCTTGTCTTTCATGTTAAACCACAGTCACGCTGCCCCCTTGACTTCCCTTTGGCCCCAAATTATATTGATCTATTTAATTCCTTTAATCTCTCCTCGTAGGCAGTTCCTTCTAGACCTTTAATCACTGTGGTTGCCCTTCTCTGTAATCTCTCTCATGCCCTGATAGTCTGTAACACCCTGGCCAGGCTGTTGCTCTCCCTGGGAATTGAGTGCTGGGAAAATAAGCTGGGATGTTCCCTTGGCTCAGGATGTGACCTCTCTGCTTCTCCTCCAGAGAGCCTGTCCCACCTGGAATGCTGCATCCAGCCCTGGGGTCCCCAGCCTGGAAAGGACATGGGAGTGAATCTAGAGGAGGCACCAAAATGGGGTCAGAGGATGGAGCAGCTCTGCTGGGAGAGCTGGGATTGTCCAGCCTGGAGAAGAGAAGGCTCCAGGGAGACCTCAAAGCCCTTGCCAGTGCCCAAAAGGGGCTTACAAGAAGGCTGGGGAAGGAATTTTCACACAGACATGTAGTGATAGGACACAGGGGAATGGCTTTAAGCTGAGGGAGGGCAGGGTTAGATGGGATATTATGGAGAAATCCCTCCCTGTGAAGGTGGGCATGCCCTGGCATGGGGTGCCCAGAGAAGCTGTGTCTGCCCCATCCCTGGATGTGCCCAAGGCCAGGCTGGTCAGGGCTTGGAGCACCCTGCTCTTCCACTTTGAGGAAAGCAAAATGCATCACATCTCAGCTGCAGTGATGCTTTCCATGAGTCTGGCCCACAGGTGAGGGGAGCAAAAGACACACAGGACAAACCCCCAGGGGGTATTTTTGCAGAGCACATTTAGCCCAGTCTCTGCTCCTACCCAGAAGTTTGTCAACAGCTGTGGAAGACCAAGGAGAAAACTCATTGGTGATGTTGTAGCAAGTATTTTTTGAGCCAGATTGGGATGTTTCTTGTAAAGCAGAGGAGGGGAGAGGCACCTCCTGGCCTGTGCTGGGTCTGTGGTCTAGAAGGAGCCCAGCCTTGGCTTTGGCCATTACCAAACCTCCCAGCAAGGCTGAGCTGGCTTGACTAAGTGGGATGAGGGTTGGTGGCTATCCACATAGACAGCTGTGAGATTAAATCCCCCCTTGAGGAAACAGGAAGGAAAAATGCCATGGAGAAATGCCCCCACGGATGGTGGTACTGATGAGGTGCTTTATTGGTCACACAGTCGGGCACTGAGATTGTATCCATGGCCTCAGGAAAAGTCAGACAAAGAGCATTTCATCAGCAATCCTTTTGGGCTCTGCCCAGTCTGAACTCTGCCTTTGGCTGTTGGTTGGACAGCAAAACCCTGGGAGCACCTGCAGTGTTGGGGTTGACAGGGGTGCAAATTGACAATTTAGCCTCTCCTGAAAATGGTCCTTCCCTGGCTGTACCTGCCCATTCTGCCACCAGCTGACAGTTCTAGTCTGGAGAGAGGCAGTTTCTGAGTGATGGGAGAGGTGAAAGGGGAGAAGGAAGCTCCCTTCATGTGCAGGTCCATGTCCATGCCACCCAACCCTCTGATATTCAGGCAAATCATTCCCAACATCCTCAAACAAAAGCGATGTCTATCCTTGAGAGGGAGTGTCGACCTGCTGGAAGGCAGGAGGGCTCTGCAGAGGGATCTGGAGAGACTGGAGAGATGGGCTGATTGCAATGGGATGGAGTTCAGCAAGGCCAAGTGCAGGTCCTGCCCTTTGGCCACCCCAAGGCCTGCAGCGCTCCAGGCTGGGCACAGAGTGGCTGGAGAGCAGCCAGGCAGAAAGGGACGTGGGGGGAGTGAGGGACAGGAAGCTCAAGAGGAGCCAAGAGTGTGGCCAGGTGGCCAAGAAGGCCAATGGCATCCTGGCCTGGATCCAAAGGAGCGTGGCCAGCAGGCCCAGGGCAGTGAGCCTTCCCCTGGCCTCTGCCTTGGGGAGGCCACACCTTGAGTGTTGTGTTGAGTTGTGGGCCCCTGAGTTGAGGCAAGAGATTGAGGGGCTGGAGCGGGGCCAGAGAAGAGCAAGGAGGCTGGAGAAGGGAGTGGAGCACAAGTGCTGTGGGGAGAGGCTGCGGGAGCTGGGGGTGTTTGTGCTGGAGAAGAGGAGGCTGAGAGGTGACCTCAGCACTGTCTGGAAGTGCCTGAAGGGAAGTTGTGGCCAGGTGGGGGTTGGTCTCTTCTCCCAGGCACTCAGCAATAGGACAAGGGGGCACGGGGGGCTCAAGCTCTGCCAGGGCAAATTGAAGTTGGAGAGCAGAAAAAACTTCTTTGCAGAGAGAGTGCTCAGGCATTGGAATGGGCTGCCCAGAGAGGGGGTGGATTCCCCATCCCTGGAGGTTTTTCAGCTGAGCTTGGCCGTGGCACTGAGTGCCATGATCTGGTAAAGGGATTGGAGTTGGCCCAAGGGTTGGACTTGATCTTGGAGGTCTTTTCCAACCCAATCGATTCTATGATTCTATGATTCTGAAATATTTGGAGTGACAAGGGCATGGATTGTCCTATTTGGAAAGAAAAAGCCTCTCAGCCTCCACCCAGGAGGAACGAGATGGGCTTTTACCACCATTGTCACCTGGGGATGGAGATGGATGAAGGGGACAAAGGGAGTTGGAGAGACCTTGAGAACGTTTTCAGGGTCACAAGTAATTTGATGCCCAGGTTAAAGACTGAACACGTGTCATTCCAACTGTGCTCCCCACCCCTCTGCTTTGCATCAAATGAGCTGCAGCCAATTTTCCAGAGCGAACGACCCCGGATCAGTTTAACAGATCAAAGCCCGGAGCCCTGCGGGGCTTTTGGTGATTCCTTCTCCCCCAAAGTGAGGGGAGTCAGACACCCCTCACCTGCGCAGCCCTGGCCACCTCACATCCCACCCTTGGTGGCATTTTGCTGCACGAGGATGAAAAATGCACATTTCATTGTGTGGGACAGATCACTGTGGGAAATAAGGAGAAAATTGTCTTTTTCTTTACCCGCCTCTGCTTTTCTCTGTGCGCTGTGTCATTATTACAGTAGCCCCAAAATAACTGAATATGGCACTTGGATGATTTTATTCAGGTCAGGCAGTGGAATCATGGCACTGATTGCTATGCAATATTGAGAGGGTTAATTCAGAAGCCTGACAAAAATAAGTTTATAGTGGTGTTTTAAGTGTGCCTTCCTTCAGCTAGTGATGAACCAACACCTGTGAATGAAATTTGTAGGATCAGGGATTTTTTTGGGGAGGGTCTTAATACATATATAAAATAAATTCAGGTGCAAGAGGCAGGAGAGACCCACTGAACAACCCCATTGAAGCTCCAAACATTTAAGTGCTCAAGTAATTGCATTCCCTGACGAGATTCCCATGGCTAAGGCTTCCACGAGATTCCACGCTAAGGCTGGGGCTGGGCATGTTTTTAAGTGTTGGCTGTAGCCAGTTCTCTGGGGTTTTGCTCATGTGACACCTATCCCAGCTCTGGTAAGCTCTGCATTTTTTTCCCCTTCAACAAAATGTTTGTTTTCCTGTCTGATACAAGTTGCCTCCTGTCCTGCACAAATCCAAGCCCTTAAAAAAGAAAAAAAAATGTCCAGAGCTTCTTGCTTGGCCAGGAAATATTTCCCTGTGCAGTGGGAACCTGCTCTGCGTTCGGGCTCTTGGCAATTTAGGCTGTTTAAAATTCATCCCGAAATTGTTGCTCCCTCTCTGCGAGGCTTTTGCTTGGCCGTGTTAGGTAAAAAACTCGCTGCTTTGTGGTCGAGGAATCCCGTGCGACAGAAGTAAACAGAGATTCACTTGTGTTTTGTTCTCGGCTGGGATAAATTGATGTCGAAATGCAAATGTGAGCAGCGCTGAGCTGGTAAAGCTGTAACAGCCGTTGCGATTCTCGCTTCAAAAGGATTCAAAAGGACTGCCCGCAAGTCTGAGCTTTAGGGATGCTAAAAAGTCTTACCACGTGAGAAGGAACATCAGCTTTGCGTCGTTTCCTCACTTTCTCTCCTTACTCATACTCCTGCAAGCTGCTTAACTCCTCCTTTTCCAGAGTACCTGCACAAGAGGACAGTAAATGCTCGGAGAGTTGCCCTCTTTGTCGTGCAAAAATAAAATTATAGAATCATAGAATAGAATCCTAGAATGGATTGGGTTGGAAAAGAGCTCCGAGATCATCAAGTCCAACCCTTGGGCCAACTCCAGTCCCGTCACCAGATCATGGCACTCAGTGCCACGGCCAATCTGCGTTTAAAAACCTCCAGGGATGTTGAAATGAGGCAGACCATGAATTGAATTGGCTAAAGAAACTAAAAAAAACCCAAAACAACAACAAAACAGCCAACCAACCAACCAAAAAGCCCAAAACAACCCAATAACCCAGGTGCAGTTTGTACTAATGGGCATGTAAAAGAAAGAACTCGATCTGCCACTAAATATCCTCACCACGGTATTTTCTCTCTTACTTGACTCCTCAACTTCCCGTGCAAAAGCTCCTCTATTTAAAAAGAGAGTTGCCCCCATTTGTCCACATTAACGCCCTTCATCTCAGCAGTGACAACGCTGGGAAGTTAAAACCAGTATTTTCTGCATCCCTCCTAAACTGCTTAATTTTGTCCCTTTCTGTGTCTATCCACGTGCGTCAGTCGGGTTTATTTTGTGTTTACAACAAGGAGCTCAAATTAAGACGGGATGCAAAGTAGGGACTGAAATTCGCCTCAGCATATTCATTAATTTAAATATAAAATCCTCCCTGACTCTTGACTAAAAAAAAAATCAACCAACAAACACTGCATTTTTAAATTTTGGGAGATGTATGCAGATGTGTGCACGTCAGTGAAATAATTCTTCTTATCTCTACCACGCCCGTAAAAGGTTATCAGCGACTAATACACCCCAGATGGCTTTTAAGCTGTGGTTTGTAACAGCCGTATGCCTATATATATATATATGTGTGTGTGTGTGTGTGTGCGCGTGTATAAATATATATATATTATACATTTGTCTTAAAGCAGAAAAATAATTTAAAATCGGGATAATTTCATAAAAGGAAGAAGTAGCCGCGAAAAATATGGAATTAAAAAAAAATTAAAACATGAAGGAAAGCCACAAACAAACTGTAGAAACTCGGTATGAAAGAGCTTTAGCACCAAACTCGGCTGCTTAAAACAGTGACCTCTTGCAACGGAGCCCCCGCCGGGGGAATTACCCGAAAACCGTCCTCGCATCCTTTGGGAAAGAAAAAGGAGGGCAAGGAAGGGTAGATGAAGCTGCAGCCGCCGGTGCGGAGCTGGAGCGGAGAGGGGAGGGCGCTCCCGACCCGCACCTGGAGGGATGCGAGGAAACCGCACCTGGCGCTTGTGCCACCGTGAATTCGGGGCACCCGGCGCATCCCTCTCCGGCGCCAGATTCCTCTCCCCCAAGGGAACTCGGCGCGCTTTCACTTTAGTTTTTTTTTTCATTTTAATTGCGTTCAACCAGGCGTCACTCGTGGCAGAACCCGCTGGATGCCGCAGCCCCCGCCGCTCCGCATCCCGGCAGCTGCTTGCCCAGCTCCGGAGCGTTTCCAAAGCCAGTGTCGGCAAAAACCAGGACCCGCCGTGCCCTGCCATAGCCCCGGCGTGGGGAGGTGCCAGGGGCTCCCGGGGACGGGGGCCTCCCGGAGGTGCGGGGGGGGTCACAGCCTGCGGTGCGCTGTGGCAGGGACGGACCGTGGTGGGCGCAGCTCGCGAGCAGGCAGCGCCCACCCATCTCGGGAGTGTCCCGGGGATCTCCAGGGGTCTCACAGGGGTGTCCGGAGGTCTCCAAGGATGTCCCAGGGTTGTCCCGGGGGTCTTACAGGGGTGTCCCGGGGATCTTCAGGGGGTATTGCAGGGATCTCCAGGGGTCTCAACGGGGTGTCCGAGGGTCTCACAGGGGTCTCCAGGAGGCCTCCAGGGGTCTCACAGATGTGTCCCAGGGGTGTCCCGGGAGTCTTACAGGGGTGTCCTGGGACTCTCACAGGGGTGTCGCGGGGGTCTCCAGGGGTCTCACAGGAGTGTCTGAGGGTCTCACAGAGGTCTCCAGGGGTCTCACGGGGGGTCCCGGAGATGGCACAGGGGTGTCTCAGCGGTGTCCCGGGGGTCTTATAGGGGTATCCTGAGAGTCTCACAGGGGTCTTCAGGGGGTCTCCAGGGGTCTCACAGGGATGTCGTGGGAGTCTCCAAGGGTCTCACAGGGGTGTCCCAGTGGTCTCACAGGGGTGTGTCCCCCGGGTCTCCTCCGGCAGGGCGCTGGCGTGCGGCGCGCCCCCTCTAGCGGCCGTGCCGGGATCTGCACCGAACGCCGCCCCCGGTGGGCATCGGCCCCGACCCCGCTCCGAGCGCGGCTCCCCTCGATGAGGGCGGTCCCGGGGAGGGTCCCTCCGCCAGGACTCCCACCCACTCACCCCCGCTGCAGCTGCCGCCGCCGCTGCCTTTCAAAGCCCGCCCGGCCGCCGCAGCGGCTGCTGAGTTGGAGGGGGAGGCGTCCCGCGGGTGGCCGCGGGGAGGGGCGGCCGTGTCGGCGGGGAGAGGAGATGCGGCGGGCGCGGGGTGTGAGGCTTGACGGAGGGAATCCTAAACCCGCGCCAGGAGCGCGGCGGGGACGGGCGGCGACTCCGCCGAGGCGGCGGCAGCGGGTGGGGATCGCCCCGTCCCCAGCCTGGGTTACGCCAGGGGCGCGATAGCGACAGTCGCGACCAGCACCAAAATAAAAGAAAATAAGAAAGGCACCAAAACAACAAAAAAAACCCAACCCAGATTTAGCCCGAAAGCACAGCCACGCCTCAACCCGGCATCCTTGCTACCGGCTCCGCGGGCCCAGAGCGCCGCGCCAGCGGCCCGATGATGCCCGTGCGGCTGTTCCCGGCCGTGCTGTCCTCGTGGCCGGGCTGTTAGGGGGGAGGGGTCTCCCCCAGCCGGGTGCTCGGTCCCAGACACACCGAGAAGCGATGGGCCCTCTCGGGGCCGCGCGCGTGGCCGCGGGGCCGGGGAGCGCCGAGGACGACCCGCGGCGGTGGCTGCGCCGGGGGTTCCCCCCATTCTCGGGGAGGAAACGCCCCGGAGCAAACCCCGCAAGCTTCTCTCCCGGGGGCTGCCCGGCGAAGTGGGCGGACATGTGTCTGCGGCTCTGCGGGCACTTTGTCGCGACCCTGCGGGCACCCTGCGGGCACCAGCGCTCCTCGGGTGGGGGCGGGTGGTCGGTGAGTGATGGGCAAGCGGGGCTCGCAGGCAGAGCCGGGAGTCGCGCCTGAACACGCCGCGCACCCCGAGGGGGTGCGGAGACCCCCAGGCGTGGCCGCGGTGGCCCCGGGCAGCGGTCGCGGTGCCCCGAGGTGGCCGTCGCGGTGTCCCGCTCGTCCCGCGCCGCTTCCCGGAGCCCCTGCCCGCGGCCGCGCCCCGGCCGCTCCCGGTGCGGGCCGTGATTGGCCAGTGCCCTCCCCGTATGCAAAGCAGGCGGGGGAATGACATTCCCCGCACGCCTCCCGCCCGCACCGACTCGCTCCCGGCCACCTCCATCCGTCCCGGCGGCGGCGGGCGCCGGGCGGGCGGCGCGGGACACGCGACACGCGCCACGGGACACGGCCCGGCTCACCCCGCGGGGCCCCACGCGTGAAGACCCCCGAGCTCTCCGCTGTGGAAATGCGCCTTCTCTGAGCACTTCTGCCTAACCCTGGCTGGCAACTTTCGGGTTGATCTTCCCCCGGTGCTCCCGACTTCTCTCCTCGTTGGGGTCCGCGGCTCCTTCACCCCCGCTCGCCGCCACCTCCTGTTGCGGAAGGAAAGCTTTTACGCCTTCAAAAGTAGTGATTTTGCTGGGTGGTGGTTTTTTGCGTTTTTTTCTTATTTTTTTTTTAATTGTCGCTGGTGGCTTTTGGTTTTCAGTGTGTGTGTGTGTGTGTGTGTGTGGGCTCTCGGCGGTTTCCATCCCGCTGGACTAGAGAAAAGCCATGTTTCCCAAAGCAGGCTTCCACCTGCTGCGGTTCAAATATTGTTAAGCAGCCGGTTCCTGTGGCCGAACTAGAGGAAGAGTGTCTCAGATACTGAAAAAAAATTGGCAATGAGTGCCGAAGTTGTTGCAGACTGTTGGTTTGACTGCTGAGGAGGACGTGAGTGGGAGAGAGAGAGCGCTGTTGCACACACAAAACCACAGAGCGAACCCACAATTTAACCAACATCCCCAAACCCAAGTTTTCAGCTGTGGACCTTTTAGCCTCAGAGCTTGCGATCGGCTGCGACCTTTCTTTAAATTCATGAAAGGCGTTATACCAAAGACAAGTAAAAGATAGAGATTTTGAAGCTTGAATGCCATGCACTGAGCTTTTCTTTTTTTTTTTTTCTTTTTTGCGCAAGAATGATTGAGAGGTCATTACACGAGTACTCTTAGAGCAACGCCAACCAAACTACTGAAGCTCATTTTCAAGGCTGCTTTAGAAAAAAAAAATCTCGCAGAGAACGTTAATGGATTCCTGTTGTGTTTAAATTCTCTACAGATTATATTGTAAATATTTTATGAAGTCCGGTATATGTGTGTGTGCGTGCGTGTGTGTACGTGAATATATACACACAGTTGTAGCCAGCTGACCTTTGATCAGAAAGTCTCGTTCTCGTACCGCCTTCTCTTGAAGACAACCCCGAATTTCCCTCTCTAAAAGAGCCGGGTTTGCCTACGGAAGACTCTGGTGTATTTTGTTTTCTCTTGGGACTGTAGAGAAATCACCTGGAAGAAACTGAGAGGCGACTGACTGGGAAGCCCAAGCTTTGCATGTGTTTCTTGTACTTGGTCGCCTCCTTTTTTTTTCTTTTCCACGGTGCTTGGGAGTTTGGAATGAGTTTCTCCCCGGTAACTTTGTGTCACGGACTTGATGCGCGGTAAAGCCCCGCACGGACACCCCTTTGGCTTATCGGATTAACGTGATTCCGCTGTGCCAGGAAGCCAAGAGTTAAGTCACGGCGTGTTCGCTATCTCAGCCGCCTTCAGCAAAAAATTAACTTTGGGGACTGGCGTAGAAACAAGTTTCCCCCGAGTCCTCAGCCTGTATCCGTTTATGTTGGTCCCCAGAGAGCAGCTCGCTGAAGAGTTACGCTCGTTTCGCTGTTTTGTAAAAACTCTGTGGAGGTCTTTCACTCAAAAGGCTTGTTGTGATGCGTATCCCCGTAGATACCAGCACCAGCCGCCGCTTCACGCCGCCCTCCACCACGCTGAGCCCGGGGAAGATGAGCGAGCCGCTGCCGCTGCCCGGCGCCGAGCACAGCGGGGCTTTGCCGGGGAAGCTGCGCAGCGCCGACCGCAGCATGGTGGAGGTCCTGGCCGATCACCCCGGGGAGCTGGTGCGCACCGACAGCCCCAACTTCCTCTGCTCCGTGCTGCCCACCCACTGGCGCTGCAACAAGACGCTGCCCATCGCCTTCAAGGTACGTCTGCCGGCTCCCAAAAACCGCGCGTCGGGGGACAGGGGTGCGGAGAAAGAGAGGGAGGGAGGGATGGGGAGCAGGATGTGCGTCCCGAGGATGGGGAGCACGGGGCGCTGACTCGCGGGCTTGGACCCGCACCCGGACTGAAACAGCTCTCTCCGGTGGGGAAGTCACGGTGGTCCGGCTGCCACCCACTGCCTCCTTCCATGCTTCCTTTCATCCCTCCATCCTTCCTTCCATCCTTCCTTTCATCCTTCCATCCTTCTTTCCATCTTTCTATCCATCCTTCCGCGCCCGCGTGGGAAGGCTCTCGCCCGGGCTGCGGGCAGGAGCGAGCGGTGGCAGCTGAGGAATGCGATGGCTCCTTCCAGCCACTGCCTCCCTCTTCTCCCCATTCATAACTCTGGTAGTGAGAGGCGGCTCTGCTCAAGGGAAGGAAAAAAAAAAGCCAGACCCGGGGAATTTGGCTGCCCTGGGGACCAGATGCCGCAGCCCGATGCAGATGGATGCGGGCGGCTCGGAGCTGAAGGAGCTCCCGGAGCTGAAGGAGCCCCGGGCTCCCCCAGAAGTCGCCCACGGCGGTGGCACGTCCCTTTGCCACCCACGGGGGACACCCGCCAGCCGCCCCAGACCCCTCTCGGGAGGCTCCGCGTTTCCCTCTGCCAGAGTCTCTTCGAGGTGGGGGGAATAAACAACAAAACAACCCACCAACAGTCCAAAACACGTATTTTTTTAAAAAAAATCATTATTGGCTGTTTATAATAATACCAAAAGTCGGGGCCTAATCTGGACAGACCCTGCGGCCGCTTGTAGTTCTCCAGTTTCCAGAGTACCTTGCTAAATCCAAGGAAAACCGCGGCAAAAGATGGGGAGGAGGGATGGGGAGAAGATATCCAGGCACGGACCACCGGGATCCTGCCAAGCGGTGCCCCCTGGCATGGTTGGTGCCCTTTCCTCCCTTCCCGTTACCCAGGTTCAAATAAAATTGTCCTCCCCTTGGAGTAAAATTATCCTCCCCTCGGAGTAAAATTGTCCTCCTCTCGGAGTAAAATTATGCTGCCCTTGGTCATGCTCTTTTTTTGACTCGGGTCTGTCTCTAACTTCTTGAACGCGCTGATTTTCTTGCTGCTGATGTAGACGCGCTTCTAAGCAAGGAAAGGAAAAGGTAATTATTCTCGTTATCCTTTTATCCGAGACGGGAGCCGCAGAGACATGCAGCTCCTTAGGAGCCCCGGGCTTAGATTTAGGAGCGGGATTTGTCAAGTTCGTGCCTTTTTTTTTT
>VWZD01005044.1:25211-99576 GCA_013396695.1 Sakesphorus luctuosus | reverse complement strand
TTTTTTTTTTTTTTTTTGCGGTCACTGCTAAAACCCAACGGCCTCGGTACAACTTTGTTTTGAAGGCGACCAGGCTCGTCTCTTCCCTATGGCTTTTTGGGAGAGGAGAAAGGAGGGAGAAGGGAATCGGTTTAGCTCCCGGAACTTTGGGAAATCCCGCTGACGAGGCGGCTTCAGGGCAAAGTTTTATTATGTCTAGCCTCCTTGTTTTACGCAGATAGGAGTCTGGGGAAAAGGGAGGAACTAATCGGCAGGGTCACTTCCTAAATTCCCACATTTAGATTAATTATTACACTGTTACCCACGCACTAGGCAGCTCCTGCTAATTACTCGGGAAGTTGTGCTCCTGGAAGGCAATGAAAGAAAAGCCGCCCAGCCCCGCCGGGACGGGAGATAAGCGGAGTCCCCGGTGTTGCTTTTTCCTGGGGGATTCCTGGGGGCAGAGAGGGCACGGTGGCGGCTCCCCCGCGGTGCCACGCCTGGCTCGGTCCCAATCCTGGCATCTCCCGGCGGGATAAAGGATGGAGAAAGGATAGGAAAGGTGGCTCTTCCCGCTGCTGCCCGGTTCGGTGGTGCCGAACCGCGGGCACCGGCAGCGAGCCTGGAATTCTCCCCGGGAATGGGCTCTGCTGGCAGCAGGGACTGCCCTGGGTATGTGGAAATTGTGGGAATAAAACCAAGGAGGTTCAGAGATGCCCAACGCTGCTCTCCTTCCTGGCCTCCCAGCGTTCACCGGCGAGTTCTCCACTAGTTCTTAACACCGGGATAATTCCACCTAGAAAGAGCCAAGAGAAAAATAAAAAATCAGCCCCCCACCCAAAATTAGGAAAAGGTGTCACTCGGAGCCCCTGGAAGGGTGGGCTGGGAGGCACCTGCGTGTCAGAGCTCCTGGCGCTCCTCGTCTTCAGCACCCAAATTCTCTCTCCAGGGCTTGCTGAGAAATTAATCCTGGAATAATTTGCCACGTGTAAAACAAGCTCATTGCACTTATACTAAATATTGAATATTCGCAAAGGCGTTTTGAAAAGCGGTGATTTTTCAGATGGTTGGGGGCAGGAACTAGAAAATCCAGTTCAGATCATTCCTTTGCATCTGATAAAAAAACACTGAGCTTTATCTAGTATTTGATAACAACCATTGCATGAATAAAAAGAGAGAAATGGAGAGTTTTCTCTTCATGTTTCTTTAGAAAATTCATTTGTGATGTTTGATCAGGATATTGTTTCAAACCAAAATTACAATTTCCAGGCTTTTTTTTTTCCTCCCCTTAATTAATGATTTTGAGAAACCTAGAAAATAATACACAATAACTAACAAGGTGCCATAGAAATTCATTGCCCAAGTGCTGTTAAGAAAGAATCTAAATCTTAATTTAACAGGCCAATTTGGTTTGATTGATGCAGGAGAAGTGGGTAATTTAGATACCCGACAGCGCTGCAACCCTGATACTCTTCTTACTTCTCTGGAAATACATATTTTTAAGAGGTAAAGAATTCAACAAAGTCCTTGATAACTCCAGTCAGCAAGTCCCAACTTATCTGTTTAGTCTTTTTTCTAATGTAAATGTTTGTATTTCTGTTTCTATTGTCTGTGACTTTTACCTCCAGTTTCTTTTCTGGGCTGTGTCAGTTTGGTTTCTGATTTTTCCTTCACGTGGCTTAACGTTGAGGTTGCCTTTGGTGTGATTGGGAAAAGGTGCTTTAAAATATTTATTTTGTAAGAGCCAACTGACCCTGGATTCACAAAAATCTTTTTGTGAACGCTTAAAATACTGCTATTTATTTCCTTAAATGAGCATGCAAACATTTGCATCGCAGGGTAATGCCTCGATTTTCCCTTTTCCCTTTTCTTGGGCTTGTGATTTAAGGGCTTGCATTGAGGTTTTAAGGTAATTTTGAAGGACTGGGTGCGTTGGGTTGGCAGTTGCTGATCGTGTGCAAGGAGAAGACTCTGAGCTTCAGCATTTCAAGCAGGGACTGATTTATGCCAAGCTCAGGGAAATTCGAAAAGCCCAACACTGAGCCCAGCACAGGCCCCAGCAACACGTTGTGGAACACAGAGAGGAGAACAAAAAACCCAAAAGCCTGAGCTGTGGAGGAATGGGGAAGAGGAAGTTGAAATGGAGACGTAAAGAGGGAATTTTGACCCCGGTGGTTTGAAGTTTGCATGTGGAAGTGAAAATAAGGGTTATTGGTGACAAAAGGGAGAGGAAAGGCTGGGAAATACCTGACACTGGAGGCTTCTCTCGGATTCTGGGAAGCAGCTGAGACTGGGGAATAGGAATCAGGGACAGATCAAGGAAAGGAGCTGCTGATCCCATTCAGAAAGAACAAGTGGGATTAGAAACTAAGAGAAATAAAACCAGGCCATGAGAAGCTTCAGCCAACTCTTAAGTGCCTGGATATATGCTAGAAAATGCTAAGAGGAAGGAAAAATACCAAGCTGCAACTCAAGAGGACACGATGAAGGGCTACTTCCTCTTAGAAATGTGCAAAAGAGGAATTAAAAATTTGCTAGATTTTTTTTTCTCCTTTTTTTTTTCTGCTAAGAGTCCTGTAGACTTAAGTGGGTGAATAGCAATGGGACGTAAAAATATATATAGGGGACCAAATTCAAGCTCTTATTTTTGCCAGAGTAAATGGAGAGACACCCCAAATATCCTTTTGATTGCAGGAGGGTAAAATGGCTTGGAGAATTCCATCCCGCTCAAGAAGATGCAATAAAAATTAATTTTTTTTCCCTGTTTAATCTGTGTGAACAGTGTAGATACAAGTCAGAACATTTAAGATTGGAAATCTTTATGTCTCTCAGGTCGTTGCATCAAAACCAGGGTGAATCCTGTATTCCTAAATGTTTGTTTAATAGATCTTGGCACCCAGGATGAAACATTTAATTGAGGCCTCATTTTCCATGGATTTATCCTGAATTTATGCTCTATTAAGAGTTACTGCTGTAAATGAGACCAGCACTGGGTCCTGGTCATTGAATTTATTTCCTGGAAATTACAGATATGTATTTTGGAAAGCTGATTTCATGTATTTTTCATCTCAGAATACACATCATGCTGAGTGTTTCAGACAAGGCATCAATGTGAAACTTCCCAGTCCAATTGTTAAGAAAAATAAGTTTTGAAATCATAGAAATCCACAGGGAGGAATAAAAAAGATGGATCTTAAATAATATTTGTTATGGTAATATAATAGATGCAATGATATAATAAAATACGCTCTGTTAGCTCCTTCAATTCCTCGGGAAATGTGGGGAAGAACATTGGAAAAGAATTGGAAAGCATTTTAGTGCAGTAATACTTCAACTGCCAGTGAGTCTACATGTAACTTGTCTGCTCACTTCAAGTTCTATAATCAAAACTGCAAAACCATCAGACTTGCTTAAAGAATAACCAAAGGGACAAGGTTTTGGGGAAGAAGAGGCTTTCCATTCCTCCAGACTAGGAATGGCAGCAATTCCTCTTTCCCCAAAACAGCTTCTTAGTCTACGTCGATTTTTGCTGTAGCTGCTTTTTCCCATTTTCTCCCGTTGTTGCCTCTCAATCCTAAGGAAGCTGAGGGATCTCCTCCTTGATTCTGCAGGTGGTGGCCTTGGGGGACGTGCCTGATGGGACCCTGGTGACGGTGATGGCTGGGAATGACGAGAACTACTCGGCAGAGCTGCGCAACGCCACGGCTGCCATGAAGAACCAGGTGGCGCGATTCAACGACCTGCGCTTCGTGGGCAGGAGTGGAAGAGGTACCTCTTTGTTCTCCACTGCACTTGGGTCGTGTTCCCCAGTTATGCCAAGCTCTGGTGATGGGCAGGGAGCTCCAAGAGTGTCCTGCTGCAGGCACAGAATTAGCCGAGTGGTTTTCCTTGTTTTATCATAGCTTGTCCTCCGCGTTGCTTCAGTTTTTTAAAGGGCGAAATCTCAGTTGAGAAAAATGAAAACTCACACAGCAAGTGACATTTTTACTCTGTAAGGTGCCCAGACTATTTTAAACAGCACCATGTTACCCGTGGTTAAGTTTAAGTGGTATGTTTTCAGTTTAAAACAAGAATTTTCAGCTTGTGTAGAGACTCATGATGGGGCTCCCCAACACTCTCTGCAAAATCGGGTTTCTGCAACAGAGCAAGTCAACCTAGAAGTAAAAATATTTCCTGCATAGATCTAAAATTTCTGCAGGTTCCTCCTGACCCACTGAAGGCACTTTTTTTGGCCTTTTTTTCCTTTCAGATGCACTTTTTCTGCCCTTTCTTTCCCTCCAGATGCACCGATGCTGTTTGTTAATGTCTTCTGCAAAGTGGATGGGAGAGACCAGGCAGAGCAGAGGGGTTTGATAAGTGACTGGCTGTACCTCTACAATAACCAGTAATTACTAGTATGTAAATAAAAAGGCCTTTGGAGCATAAATAACAAACAGGATTTGAAGTTGCCTTAGACTGGGATGATATAAGAATGTTGGTAGGAAGCTGGAAGTAGAACCCATCGCACGCGGCTCACGTCGCTCGTGGGTGGGCAGGTGCACAAAGCTCAGTCCCAAAAAATAAAATCAACATAAAGACCCTTTGCAACATCACTTCTTGGCTCCAAGCCATAGTCTTAAACCACATAAATTCCAAGTATCCATGTTTACCATCCTGTTGGTTTATTTTAAGGGCTTTCCCTTGCCTTAGTGCCCGTGAGGGGAGTTTGGGGAGGTTCAAAGCCACAGAAGAGAAGCCAGGGAGCTGTTGCTCAGAAAAACCTCAGATCAGCCTCTCTCTTTTAAGGTCAAGGATGAAAAGCTGTCACATCTCCCGTGTGACTTCATGTGATATTTACTTAGGAGTTTTTCTTTTGTTTTGTTTGTCTTTAAGTAAAAAGGGCAGGCTTTTATGGGGTTCCAAACACCACAGTGTTACTCCATGATGATTCGGTGCTGTAACGCTCACAAATCCAAATGACAGCGGCTACTGCACTTCAGGAGGTTTCCTTTTGGAGCAGTTTGTGCTCTGGTGTCTCTTAGAACCAGACTGAATGTTCAGGGATTGCTGATCTTCCCTTATTATTTTCCCTTCCCTCTCTCCCCATGTGAACATCGGAACAAACACCTGATTTTTGGTGGCCCGCGTGGCCCTTCAGGAGAGTTCCAAAGGTGACCCACTTCTGCTTGCTCACTCCCCAAAATGTTTTATTCCAAATGAGAGCTGGGTCAGGCTTGAGACCAAGGAAGTGATCCTGATTATACACCACATTTCCCTTTGAAGTGAAAGGCATCTCTAGATACCCTTCCAATGTAAATACCGTCGCAACGGTGGCAGAGCATGGCCCTGCCGAAACATCATACAAGCAGTAAATACATTATAAAGAATAAAACACCAGGCCAGTTCCCCTGTCTCCTGCAGCATTTTGAGCCGAGGATACAGAGGCAGATGTCTTTCAGTTTGTGTTGTTTGGGCTGTCTTCAAATGCACTCGGTGGAAAACACCCGCAGCTGAGAACGTAGCTTCATAATGCTAGCAAAGAATAATAATAGGGTAATGCAGAGAAAATTATATCCATTTACTGAAAACATGAGAGATGCTGTAATGTCTAAAAGTATCAGTCATTAAACGTGTTCATTTGTTATATTAAAGGTACCACCTTTTCAGTAAATGGAATTTGCATTATGATTCAGAGATGACTGTTTAGAAGATTCAAATGAATAGCTGGCAGAGTGGTGGAGAAGCTAATAAAAACAAACCTGTAGTTCAGTTCCTGGCCATGGTAATGAAGCTCGAAATCATAACAGTGGCCTGTGTGAGTCTCAAGGTCAAAATCCAGCAGCTGAGGGAAAACAGTCCCTCTTCATGCAGCAAAGCTGGGCAGGGAGCGCTGGGGAGCCCCTTGCCCTTCTCTCAGTGGTTGCCAATAGCTGGTGGCTCAGCCCCAGACAGAACTGGTCTGTGCTGTGACATCCAGGTGCTCAGGAACAGTGCAAGGATTTGGGAATGCTGCGTGTTTTAGTCAGGCTTGGAGGTTAAATCTCATCCCAGCCATTGGCCACCCATCTTTGGAGCGGGTGACTAATGTATGCTTTTGTTTACTCCTCCAACAGGGGATTGTTTTCCAAAGGTGGGGATTGTTTGCATTCATAGGGATTTCTGAGGTGCTGTTCTGTTGAATTTGTATAAAGCCTAAAGCAGAAGGTGGCTGCTTCAAAGGGCATTGCTTCCTTTGATACTTTGCTAGAGGAAAATTAACCCAAACATTGTTTGCCGTGGAATATTTGAGCTTCAATAAGTTCAGCGGCCACCAGTGATAATGTGATGCCAGGGGCATTATGTGAGCAGGGACTGGGAGTTCCTGGGCAGAGTGGAGGCTCCTCGTGTCCATCAGGGGGTTTTAAATCCTTGATGGAGAATAAGGAATGGCTTTGAGTGATGACAGTTCCTTTTTCATTGGTGACCACCCACCACCTCCATTAAAATCCCATCAGAACCAACAGCTCTCCCTCCTGTGTAGGAAATTCCCCTTCTTGACACTCTAATTTAAATCTCCTTCCAGCACTTTAAATGAAATCTAGCAAGACAATCTGTGTCAAACACTAAGACATTATCCACATTTTCCTCCTGGCTGTGGGAGGGTCACGACGAGTCCCCCTGTTCGGAGCATTAATTTCTCCCCATCAATATTTGGCAACAGCCAAAACTTAACGACCCAAACTGCATTTTGGCATCACTTCATGTCCAACAGTGAGTAGTTCCCCCTTTTTTAGAATTAGAAAAACAAGGCCCTTGATGTTCTTGACACCCAGAATGGCAGCTGAGACTATCACAGGTCTCCTGAAACCTTGAGATGTTGTATAAAAGCAATTTGGCTCCTTTTCTTGAACAAAACAGATTTACACTGGCCTTGGCTGGGCTCCAGTTTTACTATTCCTCACCCTTGTTTGAGAATGCTACTGGGCAAACCTGCCTGTCTGGCTTGCAAGCAATTTCTGAAAGAAAAATGAAGTTTTAAAGCTTGACCCAATCTCAGTCTCCCCCCTTTCCTGATTACCTGGTTAAACCAAAATTAATCTTGATTTTTTGCCCTCCATTCATAAACATTTCAAACTTCAGCTCCTGCTGCAACATATCCCGTTTTCTCAGCGTACAATGAACCAGTTTAGGTTGCTGTGATGAAATATATCTGATGCAAAAAGCCTGACACCATAGAAGTTCATTGGGAAAAATTAAAAATAAACAGTTATTTTGGAGAGGGAAAGCTCCATGGCTCGGTAAGCATGACATATTTTCCTCATGGAATCATTAATCCCAGTTACTATCTTCTCTGGAGGACGTAACATTCAAAAACTCCCAACAAATAAACATGTTTTCCAGATGAAAATGATTATTAATAGGTTATCGTAATAGTAGCTAATGGAGAAGTGTCTTGGCTTGCTGCAGGAGATCTCAATCTCAAACTCAGTGCTGGAGCTCCGTTTTTCAGCCAGGCCTTTTACAAACTACGTCTTGGAAAGGACTAAAAGTTAAACCTACGTATTTATTTCCTACTATCACTCAGGATTAGAGCAATGAGTAAGTTTTGTGGTAGTTTCCAATTTCTACAGAGCCAGAGAAGGTGTAGCTGGGAGGAGAACACGAGGGAGAGAGACCACCAAGCATAATCAGAAGTTTCTGCCATCAGGACTCTTCCTTCTGGATGTAATTTTCCGGGGAAAAAAAATTCAGTTTAAGCTGAACTCTCAAAAAATACCTAAACCCCACAAACTACTGGCCCGGATTCCAAGTCTAATTCTTTTTATTGGTCTGCTGAAGTCAGAATGTTGCTCCTTCTGTGCAGCTTTCACATTGTGGCTGCATTATTTGAGCACTTGGTTAAAATTTGGGGTTGGGTTTGGTTTTGTTTTTTTTTAAACACATTCAAAATTGTGAAAGTATGTGCAAAACAGATGAAGATGCTGCTCAGCAGCGTTGTAAAATCAGTTTTAAGCAGAAGTCTGGGTTCTGGTCCAAGCCTTTGGAATGTTTCAGGGGATGTGGTATCAGAGACAGGAGTAACAACGAGCAGCTCTCGCCAGGAGAGATGAAAATAGAAGAAATCCAAGGGCAATCAACTGCAAAAAAAGAGTCAACTGATAGAGTTTCAAAACAGACAGTTATTTATATGTTGGATTGATAAGGATGTGGCGTCGGCAGATGCTGCAGCCACCGGGAGGGGGGGTGGCCACAGGGAGATGGGCAGTTCCTGTGGATATTGGGCAGGAATTGCTGGCTGGGAGGGTGGGCAGGCCCTGGCACAGGGTGGGCAGAGCAGCTGTGGCTGCCCCATCCCTGGGAGTGTCCCAGGCCAGGTTGGACAGGGCTTGGAGCAGCCTGGGCTGGTGGGAGGTGTCCCTGCCCATGGCAGGGGGTGGCACTGGGTGGGCTTTAAGGTCCCTCCCAACCCAAATCATTCCGTGATTTTATGATTAAAGGAGCTGTGCTATTGACCCTCACCCCATGTGTTAGAGGGTCAAAATTAACAACAAGGACTCTTCTTCCACCAATCTGCTCTGAATGGTGATTTTTTGCCTCTAAAAGACAGAACAATAATTTTATATTTAAGCGATTTAGGGTTGCTTAGTGGTGTCATTAATTTGAAACAAGATTTCTGTGTAATCTGAATGGCTGTGGAAGAATTCAGGGAGCAGATTCTGGTGCAGAGAGAGAATTCAGGGAGCAGATTCTGATAATGGGGAAGAATTCAGGGAGCAGGTTCTGGTATGGAGGAAGAATTCAGGAATAGATTCTGGTAATGAAGAAGAATTCAGGGAGCAGGTTCTGCTATGGAGGAACAATTCAAGGAGCAGATTCTGATAATGGGGAAGAATTCAGGGAGCAGATTCTGCTATGGAGGAACAATTCAAGGAGGAGATTCTGATAATGGGGAAGAATTCAGGGAGCAGATTCTGGTATAGAGGAGCCAATGCCTGTCTAAAGCTTGATACCCTGGGCCAACTTTAAAACCATCCCTCTCAAGGTGATGGCACTGGGTTGTGGCAGGAGGAGAGGAGAAGACTTTCTCAGTGCTTGGGTTTGTGTGAATCGCCGATTGTGCAAGAAAACCCGCGTATGATGTGGCTGCACGAGGGGTTGGACTCCAAAAACATCATGTGGTCCCCGAGGCTGAGCATGACCGTGGCTGCCTCTGCCAGCTCCCAAACACTCTCTGCTGGGGCACTTAAAATCTCATCTGGGGTGAAAAAAACCCTCCTGCTCCCTCCTGAAAGCGTCGACAGGAGGCAAATAATGGCAGAGCGACTTGGAGAACTTCCTGTCTCCGGGAGCATTTCTGCTGTAAACACCGGCCATGCCAAGTGCTGAGCCACTGCCCTCAGTCCAATAACAATAAATCTATTTTTTGGTTCTGCAGAGCTCTGCCTGTGCGTTTGGGAAGCGCCGAGGATAAGGCAGAGTCGTCCTCTGAGCGTTTTCTCCTCCTTTCTTGCCTTGATAAAAGGAGTTGGGCTGCCCAGAATGCTGTTTAGGGATAAACAGAGCACCTCTGGAGATGAAAAGGTTACATAGTTTCAAGAGATATGTTTGCCCTTCAGCTTTACTTTTTTTTTTTTTAATTTGTTTTTATTTTGCTGTTTGTTTTTGTGTGCCACCCTTCAGTACTCCTGCAGTCCTGGTAAAAATGTGTCTATTTTTACATGTAGCTCTACATGTGTGTACCCACATTACAACTCCAAGGACAAGCTGCTATTTTGCCATCAAAATAAAATCCTTCTGGGAGATAAATTAGGGCTCTGGCTTCAGGGCTGGCTAGAGAACTTGAGCAGAAGTGAGGATGCTGCAAATCAGTGGCTTACAATTGCTGTCAAGAGTCTTTTCCAGCACAGTCATGTGCAGGAAGCCTCATCAGTCTGAATCAGTCTCTGTTCCCTTCTAGAAACCCTTTAACAGCAGTAAAGAAATAGACTTTTTTTTTCTATTACCTTAATGCTATGTGACTCTCCCCCACTTGTTTTGCTCCCATCCTGCTTGGTTTTCCCATTATGTTATTTCCACACAGTTTTCTCAGCCTCTCCAAATTATTCCCTTTGTCCCCTTCCCTCCTTCCTCTGTTGATTGTATTCCTATTTTGGAGAGCTGCAGCCTCTCAGCACAGCCTGGGATTCCTGGGTGAGCCTTTAGCACCAGAGCAGGTTTTGGCCTCAAAAAAACAGACACGAGGAACTATCCTAAATCCCTTTTGCTCTTTCCTACCATTCCCTCTGAGGATGGGGAGCTCTCTGCGGTGTGATGTGGGGAGGGAGCTGGAGGAGAGGCAGGAGGTTCTGGAGCCTGAGGAGAGGAGGAGGAGGGAAGCAGCTGCTTGGAAAGCTCAGTGCCATGAGAGCTCTTCAGCAGGGGGTGGTGCTTGGAGCTCCTCAGCTCCCTGAAGTTTAGGGAGGAACTGAAGGAAAGGCTTTGGCAAGGCCACAGAGTTTCCACGGGCTGGACTTTGTGTGCGACAGCTCGAACTAAACCACGTCCGTGTCTGAGGCCACAGAGGCTGCTCTGCCTTTGAAGGTTGTGTCTGGTGGACCTGGGCAGGTGCCAGGCTGGTAATGGCAGTGTTATCTCCCTGGCTGCTTGGATATCCATCAGGTGACCCCGGCGCTTGCCCTGGCTCGGAAATCAATGCGCGCTCCATTAGTGCAATGACAGCACAGAGAGGTCCTTCCTCCAGGAGAAGGAACTTGGACCAGCAGTCCCAGTGCATGCTCCCATGCTCCCAAAGCTCCTGAAGAAGCAACCTGGTAGGTTGTCCCTGGAGTTCTGCTTTAGGCCACTGCAGGTGGAAGTCCCTCGGTGCTAAAATGCCCCTGATGATCCTAAAAGTGTTCCTTGCAGGGCATTGCCCTCCAGTGAGCCCACACCTTCCCGGCTCCCTGTGCCTGTGCTGAGGGGTCACCAATCTGCATCCTTCCATAGGGAAAGGAGCATGTTTGTTCCCACCTTCCAGGCTCCTGACGTGGCACTGAGGTGTAGAATCACAGAGTGGTTTGGGTTGGAAGGAAGATTAAAGATCAAGTGTCATCCTCTGCCATGGGCAGAGACACCTTCCACTAGCCCAGGTTGCTCCAAGCCCTGTCCAATCTGGCTTGGACCCTNGTGGCACTGAGTGCCATGATCTGGTGACGGGACTGGAGTTGGCCCAAGGGTTGGACTTGATGATCTCGGAGGTCTTTTCCAACCCAATCCATTCTACGATTCTGTGATCCCTGGGCACCCTGTGCCCAGACTTGTCCACCCTCAAAGGGCAGAATTTCTTCCCAATATCCCACCTTACCCCACTCTCTGCCAGTGGGAAGCCATTCCCTCTTGTCCTGTCACTACATGGCCTTGTAAATATTCCCTCTCCAGAGAAACAAAATTCTTCCCTCAACCCAAAACCTGCAGCCACCAGCCATGGTGCTGGTTCTCCCAGAGGATCTCCAGGTGTTGGGGCCACCAACACTGGGGACTCTGTCACCTCACCACGGCCATCTGGCCATGGTGCCCTTTGAGGAGGTGCAGGCAGGAACCCCCCTGATGCTGTCAGAGGGTGGGTGAACTCTGAGCAGCTGCTCCCAAATGGCACCATCCTGAGGAGAGGGGACAGAGGGCTCAGGCTGTGGGTTGGGGCCAACTGATCCCACTGAGATGCTGATCTTGTGGCCTCAAGGGCTTGAGGAAGCTCCCTCAGATACCCACCAGGCACCACCTGTATTGGTGGGGTGGAAGGGGCGTAATTTGGGACTTAATCCCACTTCAGACAGCCAAATCCTCTCGTGAATCTGGGCCTTAACCTTTTCATGTCTCTGTCATCCCTATAAAGTCTGAGTGATAATTTCTACCTCAAAAAGCTTATGAATGGTCTGAAATTATAGTTGGGCTCAGGACTATTATTAGCCTTAAGGATCCCAAGGCGTTTTCTGTGAGAAGGTGGGAGCTTTGCATTGAAGCCACTTCATTCTGAGCTGTCCTTTCCCTCTGGTGTTCCTGTTGCAGTTTTTCCCTTTCCCTGAACTCTTCAGGAGTGACACAGCAATTTGCTGAAGGATCGTTTCTTCATTCCACTCACAGAGCTGGATGCACTTCGTGGAGGCCAAACAACTTTCAAACACTCCCCAAGCAGCCCAAGCTCTGGTACAGACGAGCACTTTGTTTAAAACAAAAATTATTTTCCATTGAGAAAATTAAAAATCAAAATTCTCTGATAATCAGTGTGGCACAGCTTGGAAGCAGAAGTTCAGGTTTTGGGGTAGCCCACCCACAGGAGAATCAGAGATTTCTATTTCCACCCTCTCTAAATCTGTGTTCAAATCTTAGTAACATACATTGAATATATACATTTCAAGTCTTGAAAATATTTTCAATCTGAGCATTGATTCTAAAGGCTCAGACTGAGATCTCCTTGTGGTGCCACTCTGTGCAGGGCCAGGCAACCTCCAGCATTTATTCTTCCTGTGCTGTAATTACTGTCTCCACCCAAGTTCATAAGAATTTTATGGTGGTTACTGCAGCAGCTCCACTTAGAGGTAGAGACTGCTTGGCTTTTCCATTAAAAGGTCTTCCTTCCCCCCACACCTGTCTTTTAATGCTTTAATCCATTTTGCAAGCTTCATCTGCAGGCTTGCAGCCTGAGAAGGCATCCCATCCCACCCCAAAACTTCACTTTTAACAGGTCACTTGGGTTGTCTTTCAGGACAGAATGGAAAAACCATTCAATAAATACTGTTGTAGCTCTTATACATAAACCACCTCCACCACAAAGCCCAAAGCTGGTATTTAACCAGGACTTAGACCTTCAGATGCTGAAGTACAAATAATGCTCCTGGCAGCCAAATTCCTACCACAGCTCGAAATAGTCTCCCTTCTGACACAGGACATCCCAGCACAGGGGGATTCCCACTGGTTTGGTGTTTGTGGCTTGTTGGTGTTGGCAGACAACGTGACTCATGTCTGTGTCAGCTATTGGATGTCACCCTAAGCTGCCAGTTCTGTCCCTCTGCTCAGGTGAGCCCCACCTGCAGAGCTGCTCCAGCCCTGGGGACAGCACAGGAAGGACATGGAGCTGCTGGAGAGGCCAGAGGAGGCCCCAGGATGGGCAGAGGATGGAGCAGCTCTGCTGGGAGGAAAGGCTGGCACACCTGGCATTGGCCAGCCTGGAGAAGAGAAGCTTTGGGGGGACCTCAGTGTGGCCTTCCAGGGCCTGAAGGAGCCCCAAGAAAGATGGAGAGAGACCATTTCCAAGGACTGGAGGGACAGGACAAGGGGAATGGCTTCAAAGGGCCAGAGGGCAGGGCTAGATGGGATACTGGGCAGGAATTGGTGTCTGGGAGGGTGGGCAGGCCCTGGCACAGGTTGGGCAGAGCAGCTGTGGCTGCCCCATCCCTGGGAGTGTCCCAGGCCAGGTTGGACAAGGCTTGGAGCAGCCTGGGCTGGTGGGAGGTGTCCCTGCCCATGGCAGTGGAGTGGAACAAGATGATCTTTAATGGCCCTTCAAATCCAAACCATTCTGTGATTCTATTGTAGGACATCCTGTCTTCAAAGACCTCCTTCTTGTCACCTCAGTCCAAAATCTTTTCTTCTCCTGTGTTAAATTTATGTCCTCTCCTAGATACTCAGCGTTATTTTCCTACCTGTCTTCTGCTGCATCTCCTCCCTGGCAAATGGTCATGACCAGTTACCACCCACACTCTGTATCTCTTGCTGCTGCAGCTGCCACAATTTTTTAAAAAATCTAAACAGAACAAATTATGCTTTTGTGGCACCTCTGCTTGAAGCACTTCCACAGGGAAAATTCCAGGAAAGTAACAGAAGCAGCAACCTGGGAGAGGGACCATGAAGGACCCCAGTGGATAACGATGCCTTATGTCTAACACCATAGACATGGACATTTCCCAGGAATGCCTTTCAAATCCAAGTTTCCTGAGGAGAGAAGGGCCAGCAGTGCCTTTTGCCCACTTTTCCAGGCTGTCAGGGACAAGGACAGAGGCCCCTGTGAAGTCAGGGCTGTGCCATGGGATGGGGAAATGAAACCTTTTGTGGGCCCAGAAGTGAAACTGGTGCACAGAAACCCTTGGCAAACCAAAATGTCAACATCTTCCTCCACCACCCCCCGCCCAAAAAAAAAAACAAAACAACACAGGGAGAAAAATTGTAGCTGTTTTAGTGAGCTGAGTCTCACCCTTGCAAGGCTTGACACCAATTCCTGTTGTGCAAGGGACAGTCACTCCTTCAGGTGAAGTGCTGACAGTGTTAGTTGCTACAGGAATGGATAAAATGCAGCATTCCAGTAAAAATGTGTCTTCTAAATTTGCAGTGACATGTTTTGGGGTTGCTGGTTGCTGGCAATTTTTTGTTTATTCCATCAGGAAGACATTCTCCTGTTTTTCTGAGGAAAGGGATTTGAATGCTGGTATCACCACAGCAAAACAAAAGTGAGGAAAAGTGACTTTAGAACCTCCTTCATGTCTCCTCAAGGGAGCTGAGATCCCGGGGAGCACTCCCAGACTCCTCCAGGGAAACTTCCCAAGATGTTTTTGCTCTTTTGGTAGCAGCTCTGTATTCTGGGATCCACTTGAGACTCCTCTGAGGATCTCCCAGTCTTTCCATCTCTTGATTTAGACTCTTGATATCCTGGAAAGGAGCTCCAGATTCCTGCAGGAAGCTGCCTGGGATGATTTTTCTTTTACAGTGGAACCTTCATCTTCAGGATCTACCTGAGACTTCAGGATCTACCTGAGACTCCTCCCAGGCATTTCCTGGAGTCTTTCCATGGCTCCTCTAAGGAGCTCAGATCGCAGGCAGCAGCCTCAGACAACTCCAAGGAAGCCATGCATGGGAATTCTCCAGTACAAAGGGAAACATGTGGTGACAGGGACAGATTTTTTGCATCTCTGGTGTGTCTGATGACAAGGGACATCATCACCATCACGTGTCTGCTGGCCCAGCTGCTCAGGGCCTGACTCAGCTCCATTTTAGCAGCTGTGAGTTACACCAAGTGTGAAAGCAGCTCCTTCTACATCTACTTGTGAAAATATTTCATGTCTGCAGGTCCCAGCTCAGGGGTTTGGACACCTAAAATAAGCAGATTGTCAGGGAAAATGACAACCAGGGACTGTCCTTATCACCCAGATTAAAGTGAAACTCAATTTCAGTGCCTGCTTGGGTTGACAGAATTTCTATTCATGCTACTTCATTTCAGTGATGTAATTTTAGCAGCTTAATACAGTTCCTGTGTTGCCTCAGGTTAAATGTACCTAAACAACTGGGACATTTTGACTAAGTACCATTATTTTCCCTCCACCAAAATAATCCTTTGAAGTAATTCCACCCCAAGACACAACCTTCTTGTGGCCTTCTAGCTCTGGGAATGCCACAGCAGGGGAGGCAGGCAGCTCTGCTGCTCTCCACCACAGCTTTAGAGTTGTTAAGCCAGAAGAAAAAAGCTGGGAGAATGGACAAGGAGGAAAAGAGTGTGAGGTGCGTGTGTTGGGTAAGGACTGAGTAGTCTGCAGGGAGCTGGGAAGGAAAGGGAAGGGGAAAATCCAGCACCAGCCACGTTCCTGCAAAATCAAACTGCTTTTCCACTCATCGCAAAAAAAAAAAAAAAATCAGTATTTCCTATCTGGGTCCAAGTTTTGCAGCAGGGCTGCTTTTGGCCCCATAAAAAACCAGAACAAAACCCCTATTGATTTAGTGCCCTGGAGATTTCATTCTGGGTAAGCAGATGCTGTGTAAACACAGATATAAGAACTTCCTGGAGTGAGACACTCCACAGAAATGTTCAGCAGGGCACCTTTTGTGCTGAGCCAGGGCTGCTTTGGCAGGAGGCAAAGGGCTGGAATTCCCAAAATTCCCACTTGACACACGTTTACACCTGCAAGACATCCCTAAAAATACACCAAGAGCTCTGTTGTCCCTGCAGCAGATTTCCATGGGCAGCCCTGTCCAACCTGGCCTGGGACACTCCCAGGGATGGGGCAGCCACAGCTGCTCTGCCCACCCTGTGCCAGGGCCTGCCCACCCTCCCAGCCAGCAATTCCTTCCCAATATCCCATCTAGCCCAACCCCTCTTTCAGCTTATGGCCATTCCCCTTGTCCTGTCCCTCCAGCCCTTGGCAATAGTCCCTCTCCATGTCTTTTGAAGCCCTTTATGCCCTGGAAGGGGCCCCAAGGTCTCCCTTGCCTTTCTTTGGGCAAACAGCCCAATTTGCTGCTCTCTCCCCATTTATGTCTTTGGACTGTTGGCTTGTGGTGTTCAGAACTCATCAACCATTTCCATTGTGGTGGCTGATGAGGTGAATGGCAGGTTCATTTCCTGTTTAAATTCAGTGGTATCTGTGGTGCTGATGGTAAATAAATCATGTTATTTTTTTTTGCTGCTCTTTATTCCAGCTGCAGCTTCTCTCTGATGAAACAGCCACTGGACCAAACACAACAGGCCAAGGTTTATTCTGACTGTTCAAAACCGTCAGCAGGGACAGGATAAAAAAAAGTCACCATCTGAGCACAGAATTTGTTTGGGGGCTGGTTTAGGGCTGGTTTAGAGCTGGTTTTGGGCTGGTTTGGGGCTGGTTTGGGGCTGGTTTAGAGCTGGTTTGGGGCTGGTTTGGAGCTGGTTTAGAGCTGGTTTAGAGCTGGTTTAGAGCTGGTTTAAGGCTGGTTTAGAGCTGTTTTAGACCTGGTTTAAGGCTGTTTTAGATCTGTTTTAGGCCTGGTTTAAGGCTGGTTTAGGGCTTGTTAAGGCCTGGTTTAAGGCTGGTTTAGGGCTGGTTTAGAGCTGGTTTAGGGCTTGTTAAGGCCTGGTTTAGGGGTGGTTTAGCGCTGGTTTAGGTCTGGTTTAGGGCTGGCTTGTGGCTGGTTTCGGGCTTGTTTAGAGCTGGTTTAGGCCTGGTTTAAGGCTGGTTTAGAGCTGGTTTGGGGCTGGTTTAGAGGTAGTTTAGAGCTGGTTTAGAGCTTGAACACCTGCAAAAAACTTGCCCTGGTGTGATGAGCAGCAGTTAACTAATGAAGGGTCAAATTATGTTGACCCTTCTCATCCTATTGATTAGATCTGGAGTGCTCAGGGGCTTAAGAGATAAGAACAGCAAAAGTTGGCCTCAGTGTTGATGTCTGAGAGTGGATATTCTGGTGTGTGTGTGTTGCCTCCCGCCCAGGGCTGCAGACAGAGAGGTTATTAAAATGCACTGGGTATCTTGACTTTGGCAGATACCCAGCAAGATGTTGTGAGAAACTGTAAAGATGGATAAAATTGATCATTTAGCATGGTTTACTACTACAGGTACATGAGCACTAAAAAGTAGAAGCTGGCTAAAAAAAGGAACCCTAATCTTTCTTACTACAACCTGCAATTCCCTCCCTAATATAATAGAAAGGTCTGTAATGCAATTTGTGCTGCATTTGTGCATTACATTTCATAGTTTTCCACCTATACCTTTTGTCCTTGTCAGCACAGACATTCTTGGCTCCTTTCCTTTTCTTTCTTCTTCATTTTATCTAATAATTTACTGTAACAATTTAAAATAAAAAAGAAAAGCAAAAGCAAAAACCACTAAACAAATCTAATGACACATCTGTGATCAGCAGAAAAAAAATCCCAAAAGCAAAATAGAGTGATTGCAACAGTCTCATCCGTTGGCCTGAGTTCCCTCTCCTCCCTCCAGGGCCAAACTTCTGAAGCTTTAACTCCAGTTTTTCTGTCCTCCTCTGGATGAACCTTCATCAATGGAATCAATCAATGGGTCTTTCTGCTTGGGAAAAAAAAGTGGATTAACATGAAATGATAGGTTCAAGTTGTGGCCTCTCTTCCCTACACTGTGTCTGTCCACAATTTCTTTTGCATCTGCCACTGATATTGGCAGTGTTCCTTCCCACCCCCAGCCCAGCTGGTCCTGACACTGCTCAGGGATGACTAAACCAACGCTCAGGATCTTCATGTGACCATGTTGTCACTTGGGAGTCATTTTTTTTTCCCCTCTTGGTTCCTCTCAGACATTCCCAGGGGCTCAGCTCACGAGCCTGTTGCTCCCTCTAGAGCCCTTCAGGCTGTTCTGGAGGACCACTGGAGTCATGGGAGGTGTGACCTCACTGCTCCTTCTGCCTCCAGCCTCTGCCAGGTGGAATGGACATGGAAAGTGGGCTTTAAATTCCTGTATTTCAGTGCAGAGCACAGGCATAACACTGTCAGAGGCCCCATTCTTGAAGGCTGATCATGGAATCATGGAATGGTTTGGGTTGGGAGGGACCTTAAACCTCCTCTTGTTTCACCCCCTGCCATGGGCAGGGACACCTTCCACTGGACCAGGTTGCTCATTTACCAGATCAGGCTGATATTCACCTTCTGGTGGTCCAGGAATAGTATTGCTGAGCAGGTCCTGGCAGAAAATACTATGGAGTCATAGAATTATTTATATTGGCAAAGCCCTGCCAGCCCCTGGAGCCCACCCTGTGCCCAATGCCCACCTTGGCACAGCCCTGCCAGCCCCTGGAGCCCACCCTGTGCCCCATGCCCACCTTGGCCCCCAACCCAGGGCACTCAGTGCCACGGCCAGTCCTGCCTTGGGCACCTCCAGGGCTGGCCCCTCCAACCCTCCCTGGGCAGCCTCTGCCAGTGCCTGCCCACCCTTTCCAGGAAGAAATCCCTCCTCATGTCCAACCTGCCCCTCCCCTGGCACAGCTTGAGGCCGTTTCCTCCTGTGCTGTCACTTGTTTCCTGAGAGAAGAGGCCAAAGCCCACCTTTTCCCACTCTCCTGGAGGTAGGAGAACATTGTGCTTTGTGATTCCTCTTAACTCTTGCAGCTTTGCATAGTCAAGGGATCTCATGAGCCATTCTGTGAAGTCATGTGGGGTTCAATCTGTCTGAGGTGCTGGAGTGCCCACCCTGGAGGTGCCCAAGGCAGGACTGGCCGTGGCACTCAGTGCTCTGGGCTGGGGGACAAGGTGGGCATGGGGCACAGGGTGGGCTCCAGGGGCTGGCAGGGCTTTGCCAACATAAGTGATTCTGGGATTCTGTGACTTCAGCTGTCAAATCCACAGTGACACTTGAGGGCACTTTTCATAGTTCAGTCTCTCCCAAACCCACCAACAGAAGTCCACATTTCAGAAGTCACTGTTGTATCCTGGCCAGAAATGCTACTGTTTCCATTACTTTTTCTGGAAGGGTTCTGACCTTAAAGCTCTTGCAAAAACAAACATTACCAAGCAATTTTTCCTACCCTGGTTGTGAGGGAAGAGCTGATGGAAGCAGTGAGTCCTGTGCTCTGCCCTCACACATGGGAGGTCTTGATGTCTGTGGGAAGGGTTTCCAAAGGCAGAGCCTGTCCCACCTCTGGACAATTCAATCCTTGTGCTCAGGAGATGCCATATATTAGGAATACATGCCTAATATTGGGAACTGCCAGGAGGGGAACAGTGTCTGAAGTAATTCTTGGAGCCCAGCAAGGCACAGCTTGACACTGATGTCACCCATCAGCCACTTTGCCACGATGACACAGCAATGATTGGCTTCAGTTTCCTGAGGCACAGATCACAGACCTGGGCTAATTTGTGCTTGGTTTTCCATGGATTTATGGGAATGTTAAACCCAAGGAGTCTCAGATTTTGCTGTTAGCTCCTGCTGCTTTCCTGTCACTGCCAGGACATTATCAAATTCTCGTCGTGACTATTGGAGGAATCCAAACAATGTCAGAGTTTCAGAGTGACCTCCTGTGGTCTTTGGTCCCTCTTTACAGCCATTGGAGAGGTCAGTCCCTCACCTGGGCTGTCTGACTCAGTTTTGGGCAGTGTGTAGGTGCACACACACGTGTGTAAGTGTATTATGCAAGTGTAGGTTGAAAATAAAAGTCTGTTTCATGGTTGTATCATAACACATAAAAGCGAGGAGGAGACCTATGTTGTCCTTGCTGTCATCCCCAAACAGGTATATCCATAAAACACAGATTTCCCTGACAATACCTCCCATCTAAATGTACCTTCCAACCAGAGCCATAAATGATGAATAATGCAGAAGGAATAAAACCACTTAATAAAGCCCAATGTAAATGAAACAGAACAACCAGAGGAAAAAAAAAACCCAGCCAGAATTATTGGTAAGAGCAGTGAGTGGCACGGAGGTTTATGGTTCTATAGGCCTGTGGTTAACCAGTATGTGGTTAATGAATAGTCTTCTGTCAACAAGAAATAAGTGGAGTGTCTTCCTGCTTTTGCCACCTTGTGTCACAGCCTCACACGGGTCCAGAGATTGTCTGTTCTGCAGAAAATCCTCAAAGTTCGTTCACCTCCCTCTTCACTTTTCTGCTCTTACAGACTGGCAATGTGACCATGTTTTACTACCTTTCGCTGTTATTGTTTGGATTTTCTCCTGCATTTATTTTATATACAGAAATTTCTCAAGAGCCTTCTAAACAAATAAATTGAGTGCATGTTCTAGCAGATGAGCAGTTGTAAAAAAAAACTCCAAACTGGGAGAAAGATGGAAATACTGCAAACTAGTAAAGAGAATCATAGAATCACAGAATCATAGAATGGATTGGGTTGGAAAAGACCTCCCAGATCATCAAGTCCAACCCTTGGGCCAACTCCAGTCCCGTCACCACATCATGGCACTCAGTGCCACGGCCAAGCTCAGCTGAAAAACCTCCAGGGATGGGGAATCCACCCCCTCTCTGGGCAGCCCATTCCAATGCCTCAGCACTCTCTCTGCAAAGAATTTCTACCTGATCTCCAACTTCAATTTGCCCTGGCAGAGCTTGAGCCCCCCATGCCCCCTTGTCCTATTGCTGAGTGCCTGGGAGAAGAGACCAACCCCCACCNAAGGCTCACTGCCCTGGGCCTGCTGGCCACGCTACTTTGGATCCAGGCCAGGATGCCATTGGCCTTCTTGGCCACCTGGGCACTCTCTTGGCTCCCCCTGAGCTTCCTGTCCCTCAGTCCCCCCACGTCCCTTTCTGCCTGGCTGCTCTCCAGCCACTCTGTGCCCAGCCTGGAGCGCTGCAGGGCTTGGGGTGGCCAAAGGGCAGGACCTGCACTTGGCCTTGTTGAACTCCATCCCATTGCAATCAGCCCATCTCTCCAGTCTCTCCAGATCCCTCTGCAGAGCCCTCCTGCATATTTTCAAAGTCTCCTTCAGTCTTGGTGATCTGAGTGTTGTATGTAATGATACATAGAAACCATATTTTGGAAAAAGGGAAAATCTGCAGGAGCTTCTCTGATATTTGTGAAGTTAATGCGATGGGTGATAAAGTTTTTTGGAGGGAAGTGTATCAAAATTTATTAGTGATGCCTCCTAGAAAGATCTGTAGTGCTGGCATGGAAAGATGAATAAAGCTGCAAAGCTTTATCATGTAATGTGGTATTTAAAGATTGTCAAGAGCCATCCTGGCACACCATTAACAGCAGAGCAGGAGCTGCATTTAGGAGCACTATTGAATTGCAAGTTGATGCACATGGGGAGGGGGGATAAGATTGATGCTACAGACAGGCATTTATATTTATATTTATATTTATATTTATATTTATATTTATATTTATATTTATATTTATATTTATATTTTTACACTTATATTTATATTTATCCTGATTTATATAGCTAAATGAAGAAAACAATAGAAATAGGAAGGCTTGGAAGGGAAGAAACTCAGCACTCAGAAGGGCTGGAGCCAAGTGGCAAAATGATGAGCCCAAAGGAGGAGAACCTCAATTTTCTTACAACAGTTCCTGGTTATCTAACTGGGGGTGATGCCCCCTGATGTCTCTTGCTGATAACAATGATTCCTGGCAGTATCTGAGCCCTCTGATGCTGAGATAACTGTGCTGAACCTGCTGACAGGCAATGTTTTTATTGTTGCCCAGGCATAGATGAGGTCTTAGCAAAGATGCAGAATGTTACTTTAGTTATTTAAAAAGTGCCAGGAGTAAATCCAGGGGCAGCAGGACTTTCCCCAACACAGAGCTGTGCCATGCACATAACAATTTGGGAAAGGCCTTCACTGTTTTCTTGCTGAATGATAGAGAAACTAAGCATTATACTCTGCTGTGCCTTCATAAAATGTTTTAATTCTCTGTGGACAAGCTGTAGGATTTTTTTGGGTTCTATCATCCCCTTGTTTCTTGGCATTTCAGCAGCAGATCCCTCTGCAGAGAGAGTGCTCAGGCATTGGAATGGGCTGCCCAGAGAGGGGGTGGATTCCCCATGCCTGGAGGTTTTTCAAGTGAGCTTGGCCGTGGCACTGAGTGCCATGATCTGGTGACGGGACTGGAGTTGGCCCAAGGGTCGGACTTGATGATCTTGGACATCTTTTCCAACCCAATCCATTCTATGATTCTGTGATTTTTAAAGGGTTCTGTGTCACAATATGGACTTGATCTCCTGGTAGCTCGACCACAAAGTGTGGGATTTTATGATGTCACCACCCAACTCTCTTCAATTTTAACGAGTGCTGGTGATCAGATTCCCGTGGCTGTTTTGGAAGAGTCAGCCACAGTTTCTCTGAACTACCACCCTTTAGAAAGCGCAGATAACGTCCCAGCAGTAATGCATATCAGATAAGCTCCAACTGTTAGAGGTAACCTCCTTTTTTATATATAAACAGAGCGTAGATCATTTAAATAGAAATTAATTTTTTTTTCCCCCGAAAGCTTTGAGCAGTTGCCACAGAGGGAACGAATCCAGCCCTGGGATTATACACCCCATTCTCTGGCACAGCTTTATCTTCAGCTGAAATGTTTCAATGCCATTTGGGGTGTTTGAGTGCTACCAGAAATGAGTTTTCCTTTCTCAACGAATGCTCAGTAACCTCTATTTTTTTTTTCTTCCTGTTGCAGGGAAAAGCTTCACCTTGACAATCACGGTCTTCACAAACCCCCCCCAGGTGGCCACATACCACAGAGCCATCAAGATAACAGTGGATGGGCCTCGAGAACCCAGAAGTAAGTGAGCTCAGGACCAGCATTTGCAGAGGGATAAACTCATGGTTTAGTGTAGGGGTTCACAAAATCCAGCATTATCCAATGCATGTGGAGCAGGGGGAATATTTGAAGCTACAAATGGCTTCAGTGATGCCTTCCAGAAGTTTTATTTTTCATGAGTGTCCAGCAGCTGATCCAGGACATGACTTGCATTTCTAAAGTACCTACCCAAGGCTCCCTTGGATCCCACCCAAGAGCTGACAGAAAGGATGCTGGTAAAAGGTGGGCAGAGGAATCCTGACACATCATTTCTTCCTAGTCTTGCCTTTCAGAAGTTAAGAGGATTTTAAAGCATTGGAAACCAATATGTCATTGATCCAAGTCTTCAAGCTCAGCCACCCTGCAAAGATAAATAAATGCCTGAGGAGGGTTTGGCCTCGTGGAGCTCCCTGTGCCTCATGCTGTGCCCCAGCTCAGGGGAACTCATTTGCACAGCCAGGAACTCTTCCTGCTTTTCTTCCTTCCATTTTTGAAAAGAGTGAAGTACAGGGAGGAGGTGAAGGGTTTCATGTCCCCAGGGAATACCTGTGCCTTTCACATGGTTGGTTGTTTTGTTCAGGTGGTGAGGGCAGGTAGTCCTGTCTGTGGGGAGCAGTGAAGGGAGCGTGGGGCAGATGGGCAGGGAGAGGTCATTGAGTCATGGAATGGTTTGGGTGGGAAGGGACCTTAAAGCCCACCCAGCGCCACCCCTGCCAAGGGCAGGGACATCTCCCACCAGCCCAGGGTGCTCCAAGCCCGTCCAACCTGGCCTGGGACACTCCCAGGGATTCAGGGGCAGCCACTGCTGCCCTGCCCAACCTCTGCCAGGGCCTCACAATCCTTCACAGGGAGGAATTTCTTCCTAACATCTAATCTAACCCCACTCTCTGTCAGTCTGAAGCCATTCCCCTTGTCCTTTCCCTCCAACCCTCGGAAATGGTCTCTCCGCATCTTTCCTGTGGCTCCTTCAGGTCCTGGAAGGCCACACTGAGGCCCCCCCAAAGCTTCTCCTCTCCAGGCTGGCCAATGCCAGCTGTGCCAGCCTTTCCTCCCAGCAGAGCTGCTCCATCCTCTGCCCATCCTGGGGCCTCCTCTGGCCTCTCCAGCAGCTCCATGTCCTCCCTGTGATGGGACCCCAGAGCTTGTGCCTGTTACCAGAGGCATTTGTTGGCCTCAGACAAACCCAAGTGGGGCATTTCCATATTTTTATCAGAATGTAAATTGAGGTTTGTGGTTTGTTTCTTGCACTCATCCCACACCCCTGGCAGAAGTTCTGGCTGTTTCTTAAGTGGGATTGTCCAAGAGGAACAGAACAGCAGGACTCAAACACCCACTAGAGAATGAGACTCGCAGCTCAGGGCTGCTTGACTAGAAAAAAACCTTCAACTTTAGCTGAAACTTCAACTAAAACAGCTTGGAAAACTCCTGTTTTCATCTCAAGCCTTCGTTTGCCTGAGTTGCATCATGATGCTACGTGTGTTCAGTGGAAAAAACTGACCTGTATTTTTTAGACTCGAGGACAGACTTTAAAACAAATACTGCTGTCAGGGTAAGGCTTCTTGTTTTCTTTTTTAAAGGCTTGGGTTTTTTTTAAAAGCTGTGGTTGAATTGTCCCTGAAAAATATCCCCAGTGAACCAGACAGCTGTGCACATAAAAAAGATGTTTGTCTATGCAAGTTGCAGATTTGCATATGCAAATACCTGGGCATGCTCATAGTTTGCAGACAAGAAATAAACTTTAGTTGTTTGAATATGCATCTGCTGGAAGGGTAAGAAACAAAATCATCCTGTAAGCATGGCTTCTGTTTTAAATCAATTCTTCAGTTGGTATAATAGTTAATATTTAATTAGAGTCTACATTTTAAAAAGGAAGTAGAGATATGATACATTCAGGAGGCACATACATATCTTCCCCACTCAAATGTATGCAAAAGCTTCCTTGTAATTAATTTAGGTGGTTGCAAGCAAATCAGCTGCAGAGGGGAGGAGGTTTTCTGCATGTCATTAAGAGGGTTCAGAGCCTCCCCCTGCTGGAACCCCCTGGAGCGATGCACAGCTTTTTTATAGCCAAGTCATTCATGACACAACAAAGGAGGGATTATGGAATCAGAGGATCACAGAAGGTTTGGGTCTGAAGAGATTTTAAGGATCACTCGGTGCCACCCCTGCCATGGGCAGGGACACCTCCCACCAGCCCAGGCTGCTCCAAGCCCTGTCCAACCTGGCCTGGGACACTCCCAGGGATGGGGCAGCCACAGCTGCTCTGCCCACCCTGTGCCAGGGCCTGCCCACCCTCCCAGACACCAATTCCTTCCCAATATCCCATCTAGCCCTGTCCTCTGGCACTTTGAAGCCATTCCCCTTGTCCTGTCCCTCCAGCCCTTGCAAATGGTCTCTCTCCATCTTTCTTGGGGCTCCTTCAGCTCCTGGAAGGCCACACTGAGATCCCCCCAAAGCTTCTCTTCTCCAGGCTGGACAATCTCAGCTGTGCCAGCCTTTCCAAAGGTACTGACTGCAATGAGTCTGTGAGGACATTCCCTGCCCCCACCTGTGTTTAGTCACAGAGGCAGCATCCCCAGCTCCAAAAATGTATTTTTTATGCCATCTGCTTCTGGACCTTCCTGCAGAGCAGTGGATGTCATTGTCCCTCCCTTTCCCCCAAACCCAACCCATGGATTTGTCTCAGGAAATCAGCTGCCTCATGAATCTTTGTGCCAGGGCTTCACCACCTTCTGAGTAAAGACTTTCCTCCTAATCTCTAATCTAACCCTGCCCTCTGTCTGTTTAAAACCATTGCCCCTTCTCCTGTCACTCTGTGCCTGCATAAAAGTCAGTCTCCTTTTTATAATCCCCTTCAGGCACTGGAAGGGGCTCTCAGGTCTCCCTGGAGCCTTCCCTTCTCCACATGAACACCCCCAGTCTGTCAGGTTATTGTGCTGCCTTCATTTTTCAAGTGGGCTTCGAAGTCTCTGAGTTTGACTTCTCACCAAGGGTTTCAGCTGTGACCAGTCCAGTGTCTTTTCTGTCTCTATGTTTGTGTAGATATGGATTGGCCTGACTCACAGACACAGCATCTTGTTGTGGTGAGATGCATCAAACCATGCTGTGGACTGAAGGGATTGGAGATCATTGTCTTGGTCTTCCTGTTTTGAGCCCAGAATCCAAACCAAACTGCTGGATTAGTGTGTTTGTAGTTCCAGCAGTGAATATTTGGGGATGCCCACAAAGTCCTGAGTCACTCAGTGGAGCTGAAGGAATTCCAAAAAGACCAGGAGGTGTTTTCTAAGATGTCTTGATTCACAAGAGACCTTTGGAAGTAATGGGAACAAAATAAGATACAGAGATCTAGAAAAAAACCCCATGCTGAAGTCCAAACTCAGTTCCAGCTGGGTTTTTATTTGTTCCCCTTATGTCTGTGGTGGCTCTCAGACAGCCTGGATTCCAGTGCTTGCCTTCTCTGGGGGAAAGGATGGAAGGGAACAGGCCAGTGCAGGTGCAGATCAGAGATAAGAAACAATTTTCCCCTGCCAGAATGGTCAGGCCTTGGGATGAGCGTCCCAAGAAGGTGGTGGAGTCACTGTCTCTGGAAGTGTTGAGGACACATCTGGATGTGGCCCTTGGGGACATGTTTTAGGGGTGATCCTGGTGGTGCTGGGGATGGTGGGACTGGATGGTCCTGCAGATCTCTCCAGCCTTGATGATTCTGGGATTCTGTGACTTTTGGGCTCACTGGGATATGTGGAGATGACACAACAGGTGCCAATAACAGGTGCCACCCTTCCTCTGCCCAAAGTCCTGCAGACATCAAGTTCTTCCATGGTACAAGTGGTCGAGGTCACTGCACTGGCCAGGTCTTTGCCCATATTTCCATATGTAAATTTGCATTTCCAATTGTGATAAATTCTCATGTGTGTGACTACCACCACTGTCCTTCTTCTGCCATTGAATTTCTGCCAGACAATATTCTCATCCAATTGTCAGGGCTCATCAGGAGAGCCAAGGTACTTAAGAATCTGGCTCTTCCTCCCCTGCTTTCATTATGTATTTTTTAAAATCTCTTTTGAACTTAGCATTTTTATTCTCCTCTTCTGCACAAAAAACATTTTAAAAATGTTTTTTGTGGAAAGAAATCAGACTGCACTGTCAGGGAGAAGGGCAAGATGACCTAAGCCATCATTTTCTTCTCCAACTTCTGTGATTCTATGATTCATAAAGCAATTTATGTTTTTATGAGCTAAGTCCATGGGGAAAATCATTAGCAGTAACCAGATCAAGAGTAGTGCTCCTGATGAAAATACTTTTGGTTAGGAAACTTGGTAGAAATAGTATGACTCTTAAATTAAATATTTCCCTTAGGCCATTTGACCTACTGTGTATGTCTGCTGAAAAATTAGGTTTTTCTTCTTTTGACTGCTTCTTTCTGTTTTCCTCATTGAATTGTTTTAACCTACATAGCTCTGAAAAATTCACTAATGCACCAGGTGCCCCAAAGTGATGCAAAAGGAAAAGGCTGAACGGATTTAGCCCCAGTCCAAGGTTAAGCTGGGCATAAAATGTGATTATCCCCTGTGGGATATGTAGTTTTCCCAAATATTTTTGGAAATAATATCATATCAAAGGGCAGGATGCTGAGGAGCAGAAAGACAGAATATATTGCTGAGCAGGATCCCAGAAGGAGCTCAAAAAGCTGTTCAAGAAGAGCCCTTTTAGGAATGAAATTTGCCTTTCGCCTCCTGGCAAAGCCATCTGGGGACGGACACAGGGCAGGTCAAACAGAGTTAAGGACACCCCCAGACCCAGATCTGAGGTGATGCTGTCCTACCAGTGAGGTCAGGGACAGCCCATGGCCTGGGGGTGATCTGAAGGGAATCTCCAGTCACCTCTTTGCCTGATCTGAGGGTTTTTTTCAGGGAGTTCCTGAGGGCTGGTGGCGTTTAAGTGCACCAGATCTGCTGATCCAACTCTTGGCCCTGCCCAGGACACTCCAACAATCCCTCCTGGCCCTAAGAGGATCATCCAAACTCTCCTGCAGCTCTGGCAGCCTTGGGGCTGTGCCCACTGCCCTGGGGAGCCTAGGCAGTGCCCACCACCCTCTGGGGGAAGAGCCTTTACCTAATATAATTATACTAAAAGCCAAAGTGTTCTCCAAAAAGCCTTTTCATTCCAATTGAATGAAGTAACACTAAATACCTTCACTTCTTTCTTGCTTTCTGCTGCAAGTGCCTCCATGTGTTGGAAACTGAGACTGACATGTACCAACTAACAGCTTAGAAACCAAAACAGAGTGAACCACAATGTCATTGGAGGAGTCCCACCATAAACATGGATAGTAGGTATTAGGAAGAAATCCTTCCCTGTGAGGGTGGGCAGGCCCTGGCACAGGGTGGGCAGAGCAGCTGTGGCTGCCCCATCCCTGGGAGTGTCCAAGGCCAGGTTGGACAGGGCTTGGAGCAGCCTGGGCTGGTGGGAGGAGTCCCTGCCCGTGGTAGGGAAGTGGAATGAGATGCTCTTTAAGGTCTCTTCCAGTCCAGGCACTCAGCAATAGGACAAGGGGGCACGGGCTCAAGCTCTGCCAGGGCAAATTGAAGTTGGAGAGCAGAAAAAACTTCTTTGCAGAGGGAGTGCTGAGGCATTGGAATGGGCTGCCCAGAGAGGGGGTGGATTCCCCATCCCTGGAGGTTTTTCAAGTGAGCTTGGCCGTGGCACTGAGTGCCATGATCTGGTGACGGGACTGGAGTTGGCCCAAGGGTTGGACTTGATGATCTCGGAGGTCTTTTCCAACCCAATCCATTCTAGGATTCTGTGATTCTGTGACTCTATGAAAACATGTAAGGGAAAAGGTGCTGCTTACAGTTGATTGTCCATCTAGCAGAAAAGCAGCTGAGGCTTTTTCTTCCTTTCCTGGCATTACCACCCTCTCAGTACCACAACCCAAGTCTGGTAATGCTTTAACGAAAAATCTTGGCTAAGGTTGTTGCCTCCAAGAGCTCCCAACCTCAGTAGGCTTTGTGCAGATAAAAAATAGGGATAGGCTGCAAGGAAAGCTGCTGGTTGTGCATTGCTGGGTCTGTGTCTGTATTTGTGACACTGGTGTGGGTGCTCAAATGTTGGGTGCACTCTGGGGATGTTCCTTGTTGGCTTGTGGAAGGGTTATGGGCAAGCACAGGTTGGCTGGTGGGTTCCAACACATCATGTATGTTACAAAACATTCTCTCCAGAGAAGGGCAGTGATGCTGGGGAAGAGTCTGGGAAACATGTGCTGTGAAGAGCAGCTGAGAGGGCTGGGGGGGTTTGTCTGGAGAAGAGGAGGCTCAGGGGGGACCTCTTTGGTCTCCACAACTGACAGGATGAGGCAGTGAGGGGGGTCAGGCTCTTCTGCCATGGCCCAGGGGAAAGGGGGAGAGGAGATGGTCTCAAATTGCACCAGGGCAGGGGCAGAGCAGAGATGAGAAAATCTTCTTGGCCTGCCAGGGTGGTCAGGCATTGTAATAAATTGTCTATGGAGGTGGTGCAGTCACTGTGTCTGGAGTGTCCCAGAGGTGTCTGGAAGTGGCCCTTGGGGACATGGATTAAGGGTGATCCTGGTGGTTCTGGTGATGGTGAAACTGGATGATCTTGAAGGTCTCTTCCAACCTTGATGATTCTGTGACCACTGCCTGAAATCCACAGTGTGACCCGATGTGTCACTGGCTCCAAATGGGCACAGACAAGGTGGGGATTACTGTTGGCTTCCTTTGTCTGAGTGTGTGTGTGTCCATCAAAGGGTGGAAAAAGAGAAATTAAATCCATTTCCACAAAATAAAGCAGTCTGTTATTGCAAGGTTTTGCTTGCAGAGCTGTTTCTGAACAGGCAGCACAGAAAAGCAAAGGAACAGCAGACTAAGACATTTGTCCTGTGGCTGGCCATGTCTCCTTCCCTCACTGGGAGAGCTGTGCGTGCCACCAGCCCATTTCTCACACCCAAAGTACTCACAGAGTGAGAGCAGAGAGAAATTGCTGCCTTTGGGAGTTGTGTTTTCTGAAGGAGAGTGAAGAGTGAGGGGGAAATCAGCCCATTTCCACTCTGCATGAACTTACAGCTGGAATTACTCCAGTTGTGGATTTCCCCTTCCCTGGAAGTGTTAAACGCCAGGTTGGATGGAGCAGAAAGACTCCCAGGGATGGGGCAGCCACAGCTTCTCTGCCCAACCTGTGCCAGGTCCTGCCCACCCTCACAGCCAAAAATTTCCTCCCAATATCCCATCTAACCTTGCCCTCCTTCAGCTTTATGCCATTCTTCCTTGTCCTGTTGCTCCATGACCTTGTGGAAGTCCTTCTCCAGCTCTCTTGGAGCCCCTTCAGGTACTGCAAGGCCTTTAATGACTATACCTGGTTGGAAGTGCAAAGTATTGTAAAATCTGAATGGCTGGCACTCCCTGGCAGAGCAGTGATGGTGGCAATCCTTTTGGTCCTACTCAATAGGCAGAACCTCAGGAGGTTTTCAGTACTCCCATCCTTGAGGTTTCCTGTTGCAGACACTCCTTTTCCATATGGAAAGATGGAGCGGGATCATTTCCCTTGGCATTTATCTGCTGAGTCAGGTGATGTTGGGTGATGTGAGGCAGGGAGCTTGTCATTTATTTTAGTTCAATAAAATCATCAAATACATGGGACAGGAAGTCTGGTGACAGCATTGCTGTTCTGGCAATGTGGGAGCTCATATATATTTGCCTGCTGAGTTCCTTGGCTGTTGTTTTAAAGACACACACAAGTGTTGACAGGACAAGCTCCTTCCTCACAGAAAGCTACTCCTTTGTGGGTTAGGAAGGATGTTAAGACTGGCCCAGTCCTATAGAAATGATTTAAAATCATAGAATCGTAGAATGGATTGGGTTGGAAAAGACCTCCAAGATCATCAAGTCCAACCCTTGGGCCAACTCCAGTCCCGTCACCAGATCATGGCACTCAGTGCCACGGCCAAGCTCACTTGAAAAACCTCCAGGGATGGGGAATCCACGCCCTCTCTGGGCAGCCCATTCCAATGCCTGAGCACTCTCTCTGCAAAGAAGTTTGTTCTGCTCTCCCACTTCAATTTGCCCTGGCAAAGCTTGAGCCCGTGCCCCCTTGTCCTATTGCTGAGTGCCTGGGAGAAGAGACCAACCCCCACCTGGCCAGAACTTCCCTTCAAGCAGTTCCAGACAGTGATGATTTCAACTCCTTTTTTGGGTCACTTCATTCCACACAGCTCTTTTTCACCCCTCTTGAATTAGTGTGATTTTATATTGAGAACAGGGAGATAGTTATATTGGGGTTTTTTTTATATATTTATTATTTGGCATTTTGTTGACTGGTGGTTGAATAGCTCTGAACACTGTGGTGAATAGTTTAAATTGTTTACCTGAATCTGCATGATGGGATTTTCAAGTTATCTACAGTCTTATGGAATCACGGAATGGTTTGGGTTGGAAGGGATCTTAAAGACCATTTAGTTCCAATGTCTTGCCATTAGGCAGGGACACCTCCCACCAGCCCAGGCTGCTCCAAGCCCTGTCCAACCTGGCCTGGGACACTCCCAGGGATGGGGCAGCCACAGCTGCTCTGCCCAACCTGTGCCAGGAATTCCTGCCCACCCTCCCAGACAGCAACTCCTTCCCAATATCCCATCTAGCCCTGCCCTCTGGCAGTTTGAAGCCATTCCCCTTGTCCTGTCCCTCCAGCCCTTGGAAATGGTCTCTCTCCATCTTTCTTGGGGCTCCTTCACGTCCTGGAAGGAAGGCCACACTGAGGTCTCCCCAAAGCTTCTCCTTCTCCAGGCTGGCCAATGCCAGCTGTGCCAGCCTTTCCTCCCAGCAGAGCTGCTCCATCCTCTGCCCATCCTGGTGACTGTCCTCCTGCTCTCTCTGCTGAAATCAGGGGGTGAATGCTCTCTAACTGTGGCAGAAGCAGAATTAGGTGAATGCATATTATTTCTGAAGAAGTTTCCTAACCAGTCCTTAGGTCTGACTTTCTCTTGTCTGTAACTGCACTTACCTACAAAAAATTTGTAGCTGTTAAGCTCAATGACCAAGATTAAGATCTTTCTGGGGGGAACATTTTCCATAGAAATAGGAAAATATGAGTGAGCCAAAGAGTTTAAGCAGCTGCTGAGGCTTTGCATGAGCTGGGGAAGGACAGACTTGGAGCTGGAACCCTGAAGTGGAGCTGTCTAGTGTGGTTTTAAGGGTGTGATACTGCCTTTAAACTTCCGAGAAGGAGGTTTCGTAGCCAAGCTGGGCTGTTGGAGCATCGGTCCCACTGTCCCTCTGGGTCTGGCCACCACACTTCTGGCACATGACAAATTTTCCTTCAGAGTTGTGCTGGAGTGCAGCAGGACCTGATTGCACAAAGGCTGTGACCAGATTCCTTCGTTCTGCTGTCCACGGAGGGTGGGAGGGAGGGTCTCTTCTTCCTCAGGATCTCCCTTTCTTCAGGATCTCCTCTTCCTCAGGATCTCCTCTTCCTCAGGGTCTCTTCTTCTTCAGGGGCTCCTCTTCCTCAAGGTCTCCTCTTCCTCAGACTCCAAAGGGGGCTGGTAGAAGCAAGAGGGAACCTCTGACCCCACGTGGAGTGGTCAGGTGCTCCTGTTCACTACACAAAGTTTTGGGAGTGCCAGGACATTTTCTGAAGCCTCTGGTTTTCAGGAATTGCCTGACTTAGGTGTTTCCCCAAATGCCACGTGTCTAAGAGACAGGCTGGATTAAGCTGTGCAGCAAACAGGGAACAGACCTACTTTCTTCCTTGTAATAAAACTGGAAGAAGTAAAAATCCTCCTGCACTGCAGTCCCTCCCAGCTTTGCCTGGGTTATCAGAAGTGCAGCATTCCCTCCTGATGGCCCACACAAAAACTCTGCAGGCTTTGCTTCATCCTCTGTCCTCAGTGGTGAACAATGCAAAAAGGACTTTATTTTTGCTCTGCATCTCCATTTGTGCTCTTGCTCTTTGCTGCAGCTGGGAATTGTAATCAGGAAATGCATTTTCTATTAGTGTTGATGATAAATCCTGGTCAGGCTGCTGATGTGTCCGTGCTGGGCAGCTCCATGCAAAGGGTGAGGGACAGCAATGCTTGGGAGAGAATTACATCCTTCCAATGTCTAAAGGGGCTCCAAGAGAGCTGGACAGGGAATTTCACAAGGGCATAGAGGGACAGAGCAAATGGGAATGGCCTTAAGCTGAAGGAGAACAGGGTTAGATGGGATATTGGGAAGAAATTCCTGACTGGGAGGGTGGGCAGGCCCTGGCACAGGTTGGGCAGAGCAGCTGTGGCTGCCCCATCCCTGGGAATGTCCCAGGCCAGGTTGGACAGGGCTTGGAGCAGCCTGGGCTGGTGGGAGGTGTCCCTGCCCATGGCAGGATGGGACTGGATGGGCTTTGAGGTCCCTTCCAACCCAAACCGTTCCAGAATTCCTTGAAGAGACCATTTTGAATCATAAGAGCAGGAGCAGGATTTGTCTGTCATTTGGACATGATGTGCTTGTAAATAACATAAACACATCCTAAAGAAACAGAAGGATGGAAACATCTTCCTTGTCTTTTTTAATGATGGAACAGATAATGAACAGCNCACCTCTGAGCCTCCTCTTCTCCAGCACAAACACCCTCAGCTCCCTCAGCCTCTCCCCACAGCGCTTGTGCTCCACTCCCTTCTCCAGCCTCCTTGCTCTTCTCTGGCCCCGCTCCAGCCCCTCAATCTCTTGCCTCAACTCAGGGGCCCACAACTCAACACAACACTCAAGGTGTGGCCTAACCGACGCAGAGTACAGGAGAATGAGACAGGAGACAGAATTTAACGAGCCATTAACAAAAATTGATACATTCTCTTTTTACTTTAATGCTGCCTGACCTTTATCCTCCCTTCAAGTCTGTCGCTTGAGCCTTTCAAGCCCCAGCCCATCTCCTCGAAGCTGACCAGCCAGAAAAGCCAGGCTGTGTCACAACCCTCGGCACATAAAGCTGCAGGAAAGCTTTGTGCCACCGTGTTGCTTTTTCATTCTTGAGGCTTCTGTTTGTCTGCTGGGTCTGCCCCTCGTGCCCACGCCCTGCTGGCATTCAGGGCTGCTCCTCCTTCCCTGCCCCACCGAGCTCCGCGATCTTTGCCGCAAACAGCTTTGGTTGACCACACCACTTCCCTCTGGAAAGTTAATACTCTTTGACTCAACTCTGCACTGCTAAGGCCAAGCCAAAGAAAACAAGCCAAAGAATAACCTGCTTGTGTGCAGTTTGGAAACTTCTCAGAGGCCCTGCTTTCAAAATGCTCCACAGTAGCTTTACTATATCTCCCTGCAGCTGCAAAGCCAACGAGGAGAGCAAAAAAATGGCTCAAGGACCTAAAATAAAGCCTGGGCAGAACCACATGAAATTTATGAGCTCTCAGTGAACTGCAGGCCTGTGTAGGCACAACGGCGTGTTAGTAAAGAGGGAGGACTGCTTAGGAGCCTATGGATTAAAATATCCAAACTAATTTATTTGGAAAACCAGGTATTTTCAACCATTGTCTGGCAAGAGCAGTTCCTGAATTTGGTCTTTAGGTCTTTAGTCCAAGGGAAGTGAGTAGCTCCTCCTGTACAATCTTTTGGCGCAGGAGGAAAGCCACAAGTTGCCCAAGTCCACGGGGAGAAAATTTAGTTTTTTGTTGCCAAATTCCCCTGGTTTACATAAACACTGAGCCACAGTGCTTGACCTTTAGGTTGCACCTTCCTTGTTCAACCCTGTCTGAGTCTGAGGGATGGAGACCTTTCACTGCCTAGAGATACTCGTGATGAAATGTTTCTGTCTGAGCTGTTTCTCTGACCTCCAACACCGCTGTGTTTGTGCAACTCCCTTTGCTGCTCCTTCACCCCCTCGGGGACACCACAAAGGTGACAAATCTTCTCATCCCTCACTTTTCCCACCCAGGCTGAGGGAGCACCAAACTCTGCTTGGTGTGAGCAGGGCCAGGCCCAGGGCACAGCTGGAGCTGTGCCAGGGCAGGGCCAGGTGGGATCTCAGCCAAAGGCTCTTCCCCCAGAGGGTGGTGGGCACTGCCCAGGCTCCCCAGGGCAGTGGGCACGGCCCCGAGGCTGCCAGAGCTGCAGGATCCTTTGGCCAACGAGACAAGGCCAGGGGAAGACTGTAGGGATGTGCTGGGCAGGGCCAGGGTGGCACTGGACGATCCTTGGAGGGTCCTTTCCCACTCAGGATATTCTCTGGCTCCATAATTGTGTCTCTGCAGCTTTTCTTTGGACAGAGGTGTCTTTTTGTGCCTCTGTTTTTCTTGGTTGCTTCCTGAGCTGTTGGATGGCTGGTTGTGCCTCATTCTGCACCTCCCCTTTCATTCATATCTCCAACTCTGGTGTCTCAGCCCGTGGCTGGAGGGGATTCCTACGGCGCTTTGGACGTGTGGGAAGATGCAAACTATAAAGAAACAAAAGAGGCTTTTGGCAACGTGATCCTTGAGTTGGGAGTCATTCAAACATTGTCAAGGGCTCGGGATTTTAAAAGTGTATACACAGAGATGAGGAAAGGGAAAAGAAAGCAAAGGGTGTAATTTTGCAGACTCATTTAACTTTCATGAACAACTTCTTGCCTCCAAAATCCAGGCTCAGTTCCCTGACTTTTCCTTGGCTGCCATGACCTAATTCCTGGGGTGAACCCAGGGAATAATTGCACTTCCACAGCAGAAAGAGAGGGCACACATATGTCAGATTCAGCAGGAGTTTTCCTGGATCTCTGACAAGCAGAATGGCTGTGGTTTAGGTGCAAATTCACTGGTGCATCTCTGTTTGTTTGTCCCACACAGCAGAGCTGGGCAGGGGGAGGAGGAACATTTCCTGCCTCGCACAACTTGTCGAGGTTGCTTTTTCTGGCCATGGTAGCTCAGGGTGGACGTGAGGCTTTTCATATGTTCCTCAGGAGGCAGGGAAAGAGCTGGAGGAGCCTGGGGCCTCACAGAGTGTCAGCTGGAGCAAGGGAAGGCAGAGCCTCTCCATGGCCTTTTCCCTGGGGGCATTCCCCACTGAAACTCTCCTGGCTCATTGGGGTGAGTGTATCAGGGACCAAAAGGGCTCTCGGCCTGAAATTAGGGCAGAAAACACAAAACTGGCCGCCCAGGGAGGTCGTGGAGTCTCCCTCTCCACAGACATTCCAAACCCACCTGAATATGTTCATGTGTCACCTGCTCTGGGTGACGCTGCCTTGGGACTGGATGATCTCCAGAGGTCCCTTCCAACTCCATCTACTCTGTGATTCTGTGAACTGAAGTTCATTTTCTACTCTGTATCAAGTAAGAGAGGCTTGACCCAGACTCTCCCAGCTGCTCTGGTTTGTCCTGAGGCAGAATTCTCTCTTTTTGCAATTTTTGCTCTACCTACAGTAGTTTTTTTAATAAAGAGGTAAGCAAAATAAATTATCAAAATGTTGTTTAACTGCTGTCAAAACATGCAGGAAAAACATGTTGGAATGTCCTGCCCAGAGAGGGGGTGGATTCCCCATCCCTGGAGGTTTTTAACCTGAGCTTGGCCGTGGCACTGAGTGCCATGATCTGGTGACGGGACTGGAGTTGGCCCAAGGGTTGGACTTGATGATCTCAGAGGTCTTTTCCAACCCAATCCATTCTAGGATTCTATGAAAAAAAAAATGCCCCAGCTGCTCAGGGTGCAAGGACACCCAACAAAAATGCAAAAATCTACCTGGGGATTCCCTCAGGCAAAGTAGGGAGAGCAGAGAACCTGCTGTGTAAATCTTTGGTCACCTGGTTGGTGTCACTTGTTCAACCCACATTGAAATTGGAGCAACTAGTGGAAAAATGAAGTGCTGAGCAAAAGAATTGTGCCTTAAACATATGTTTTGTCTGCACTTACTCAAATTAAGAAGCAGATTTTTCCAGACAGGGTGATGCTTGCCAGGGAAATGATAGGAGAAGCACATCTGGGAGGGCTTCCCAGTGTCCCAGGGTGGCAGGATGCCAGCCTGGCACATCCAGCCTCATTCACACCCTTCCAGCACCTCATGCCTGCAGTCAGGTCAGCTCTGATGACCAGCCCTGATCCTGCTGGTAATTACAGGCACAGCAAGAAAATGCTGTGCATAATATCCTGTCTGCCACGGTGTTCCCTCTGTCTGGAAATGAGGCTTGTGCTGTCCAGCACTCAAGAAAAACAGCAAAAAAAAAAGTAATTGCTAATGGATCTGCTTGAAACTCTGACTGCCTGACTTGTCCTCACCACAGCACTAATATTTTTCACTGAGGAAATAGAAAATATCCTACATTGTGTCTGATTCATTTTTTAGGGACTTTTTACATTGTGCTTTTAACAAGGGGTTGGTGAGCTCTGACACTGGCCCATATTTATCCTTCTAATGTGCAGGTAGGAAATCAGGGAATAAGAGTGTGTAAAGTATAGGAAATTGGGGAATAAGAGTGTGTAAAGTATTTTATATCTGGGATATCTCCACACAGGGTAAAAATTCTGATTTATGCACTTAAGGCACTGTTTCTGTTGTTAGCAAAATAAATATGCTTTTTTTTGCAAGAAGTATAGTTGATTATCAAGCATTTTTCAGCTTGCTAGTAATATTGAATCATTATACTTTAATTCCTAGAATGATTTGGGTTGGAAAGGACCTGAAAGATCATCCAATGCAATGGGCAGGGACACCTCCCACCAGCCCAGGTTGCTCCAAGCCCTGTCCAACTTGGCCTTGGACACTCCCAGGGATGGGGCATTCTTTTTTTTTTAACTAGAATATATCACTTTTTGCACTAAACACACTGTGCTCACTGCCTGGAGTAATATAAAAGGGTATATTTTCTTCTCATCCTTCACCATGTACAAAATAATTGCATTATTTTACCTCCATGGCACAAAACAATGCATAGCAGTTTATTACCTGGACACAATAAAATATGGGTTATTTTCTACCCCACTAGAGCTGGAGCCAAACCAAAGGTCTGAACACAAACAGCCCTAAAAAGAGGAAACGTTTGGAGAGAGGTCCAACAGCTTCTAAAACAGTTTTCCTTCAATTAAACCATCGGATCTCATCACTCAGCCCCTACTTTGGCAAAGTCTGGCCAGAGGCTTTATTTTCCTGTGTTTAATCCACTTTTTGGGTGGGAAAAGTTTCCATTTCCACACGGGAAAAGGGGAGGCAGAGGAGGGAGCAGGGAGGTATTCCTAGAGAAAGGGCTCTGCTTAATTAAACCCCCCTGTTGTGGATTAATTAAACCACACAGCAGCTCGTTCAGCCCTGGTGGGATGGGGAGGAAAACTGGAGAAGAAAAACCCAGGGCCTGAGAGAAGAGCAGTGTAATAATTGAAATTATGGGGAAAAAAAATAAAGGAAAAGGAAAAAAAAGAAAGAAGGAAAATGGAGGTAACAAAAAGAAAGAAACCCCAAGAGAAAGAATTGCTCAGCACGAGCTCACCTGTCCCTGAGCAGCTGAAACCAGGACAAAGATCATTCCCTTTATTAATAATCTTCCTGCAAGTACAACCTGATGATTAGGGGCAAGAATGGTGTGTATAATGCACAGGAAAACCTGCGATGCTTCTGCTCAGGAGCCTCTGGCCGGGATGCTCAGCAGCCTTGAGCCCCTGTGTGTGTCTCTGTCAGACACCAAGTCCACCAAAACCAACCTTTTGTGGGTGTTCAAACCTCTGATGCATCAACTCCAAATAGAATCATGGAATGTCCTGAGCTGGGAGGGACCCCCAGGGACCATCCACTGCCCCCCTGGCCCTGCCCAGCACACCCCAGCACTCCCCCCTGGCCCATTGCCCAAAGGCTCCTGCACCTCTGGCAGCCTCGGGGCCGTGCCCACTGCCCTGGGGAGCCTGGGCAGTGCCCACCACCCTCTGGAGGAAGAGCCTTTGGCTGAGATCCCACCTGCCCCTGCCCTGGCACAGCTCCAGCCGTGCCCTCAGGTCAGAGCTGTCAGATTTGTGAGTACTGAAAAACAAGATAAAGGTAATTTGATTCACCCTGTGACGATTAAAAGAGAAAAAAAATCATAGAATCACAGAGTGGTTTGGGCTGGAAGAGACCTTAAAGATTATTTAGTTCCAACCCCCTTCCATGGGCAGGAATGTCCATGGATCCATCCCAGCAGTGTTTGCCTGTAAAATGGTCCTGGATTTCTGTGAGAATCAAGTGGCAGGATGAGAGTTAGTGATGCCTTTCCTTACCCTCTGTTTCACCCACTTCTCCCTCCCTGACCCTGAAAGGCATCTAATGACACTTTTAAAAACCAGGTTAAAAGGAAGGTAATGGGAGACCTGTTTCTTTTTCCACACCTGGAGGCAGCCTGGAGCACTTGCTGTCATCCTTGTGGGGCCAACCACGGTGTGAATCCCACACCAAGCCACCATTCCCAAGGAATTCCCAATGGGCACATACCCAGGGGCTGCCAAGGCACTTTGTCCCTGTCATTTCCACTTGCAGAGCCCCAACCAGCTGGCTGAGGGCCAAGCCCAGCACTCCACAGTCTCCTAAAGTCCATAAAGCTGCATTTCCCTCCCATTAAAGAGGGAAAGCACTTTCATGTTGCGCTGCTGTAAAAGTCCCGGAAAAGCTGATGTTTTCTCTGCCCTCTTCGGGCAATATTGCATGTAAAAAAATCTGCCTGACCTCACTGAGGCTGCACTGGAAAGGGATAAGGTAGGGAAAAAAAGCCCCAAAGCCCCCAAACCCTGTGGGTTGGCCAAGCTGGTTGAATGTCCTGTTTATTCCAGCATCTCAAACACTGACCCTGCAAGCCAAGGGGGAGAAAAATGTTGCCTTTTCTTTTCTCCCTTAGTCCCTGCAAACTGCTCCTTGTCCAAACCCTCGTGGGGACACAGGGAGTGTGAGAGGGCAGAGGTGCTGCCTCAGGGAAACTCAGGGCTAAGATCTCCCTGCGACACCTGGAAGTTTGACTGACTTGCATAAAGTCTTGTCTGCTTTGTGGCAGATCCTCACGGCCAAACTTCTGGCTCAGCAGAGCCAAACCAGTTCCCAGGCACATTCCTGCTGCTCTTTCTCATCCTGCTCTCCTGGAAAAGGGAAGCCTGGGCTTGTGGTCACCACGCTGGGTTGGGAGATGAGCGTTGGCCACAGGGTCACTGCCTGGCTGTGGGCAAGTCACCTCATTCCTCTGTCATTTGGTTTTCCACCTCTGAAAGGGGGCTAATGACAGTGCTGGGCTTTGCAGGGGTGAGCTGAGGGCAACACGCCTGTCTTTAAGAGGGGAACATCAAAGGAAAGCTAATAAACACTAAAATACAAGTCACCCTCACAAAGCTCTGCCTGTGTGTTTAGAGTGGCTTGGGAAAATCATTTCTGGCTGGGACATTTTTCTGACACAGGTCTTCACTTCTCTTCTGCAGACCTTCAGGCCAGACAGGTTGTGTGGGGCCACCTGCAGCTGTCAGAAGGAGAGAAAGGGTCAAACAGCTTTTCTGATTGAGGGTGGTGGGGTGGGAAGAGCCACTTTTAGAGCTGCATCTTGAGGTGACAATTGCCTGGCATTGATTCCAAGTATTTCCCACCCAAAACTGCCCAAAACCCAGCTGAGTTCCCTGGGAAGGAACCTGTTTGCACTGGTCTTTCTTCCCTGACTGCATTGACACGAGGAGAATTTCCACAAGCCCAAGGGATGAGACAGATCTTGGCTGTGCTGATGCACCACTGGTACCCCCAGGCCATGGAGGCACCTCCATGCAGGAGGCTGAAGGCTGAAACAGCCCCTTCAGTGCCCAAAATTCAGATGGATCCTCTGGCTCAGGTTGGCAGGGAGGGGGCAAGGATTTCACTTGGAGTGAAAGAGGCATTTTGGACATCAGGAGGAATATGGGACATCAGGAGTTATTTGAACATCAGAGGGAATTTATTCCTGGAAAGGATTGTTAAACATTAAAATGGGCTGCCCAGGGAGGGTTGGAGTGCCCAGCCCTGGAGGTGCCCAAGGCAGGACTGGGGTTGGCACTCAGTGCTCTGGGCTGGGGGACAAGGTGGGCATGGGGCACAGGGTGGGCTCCAGGGGCTGGCAGGGCTTTGCCAAGGTAGGCATGGGGCACAGGGTGGGCTCCAGGGGCTGGCAGGGCTTTGCCAAGGTGGGCATGGGGCACCGGGTGGGCTGCAGGGGCTGGCAGGGCTGTGCCAAGGTGGGCATGGGGCACAGGGTGGGCTCCAGGGGCTGGCAGGGCTGTGCCAAACTAACTTACTCTGGGATTCTGTAACTTCAGCTGTCAGATCAGCAGGCATCAGAGAAGCTGTTCACCTCCATGTGAGGCTGTTGGCACAGGGGCTGGCACTGCTGGAGCATAGGAAGGGAAGGAAAGGTAGCAGGGGGTCAAACTTGGCCTTCATGCCCTCACTTAACAGCACTGGATGTCTGAGGAGCATTTGAAATTAGGAATAAATGACATCAAGGGGATGGATTTGGAAGGCCCTGGTCTTGGCTCTGCTAACCCTGGGTTGAGGCTGCCCAAGCTTAATATAATCCAAATGTATGAGGTATTTTACACATCTTGTATGACTCTGCATGTTGGTGTTCCAGCCCAGGGTCAGGAGCCTGAGGCTTGAGGCAGCTTCCACCTTGGCACTGCTGACAAATGAAGCCTTTGCTCTTGACCAACCAGAATGGCAGATAAAAGTCCTTTTCATCTGTCTTTGCTTCTCCCCTCCCTCTTTTCTTTTTTTCTTCTTTTTTATTTTACTCTCTAATGGGTCTCTTTAATGGTGAAACCACTACTATATAATATGTCTTTTTACATTTTAATTCCTCCCCCTCCCCTTGGGATAATTTACAGCCCAGTGTGGAATCTGAGACAGTTCAAGCTGTGCCAAAGGGCCTGGCAACCGGAGGAAATGCCGAGCCACGGCCATTTGGAACCATAAGACAAGTTATAAAATTTAATTTTAGAAATGCAGCTACTGGGAACTGCTTTTTTAAATGCACATTTTCCTTTTAGTGCATAAAATGGGCCTGTATCTTGATGGAGCTGTTGGGGTGGCTTTGAAAGAGGGTTCTGTGGAGGAAGGGATTCCTCAGGGAGCTTTTGCTGCTTGTTCACTGGTGCTCACCGTTGGATTTTTCGGGATGTTTATGGATTCAGTGCTATGGGCATGGTGGAATAGGGCAGGGTGGGATATTTTTAGGAGTTTTGTGCCAGTCTTTCATTGCTGTAGTTGTGAGTTGAGAGGGGAACTGCAACAGCCACCTCCTTGCAGGGAGGTTGGAGATGCAAAGGAAGCTCCAGAGCGCAACTCTTCCAACAGGGAAAGGAAAATCAGGAGCTGACAGACATCAAATCATGGTGTTCCACAGAAACCAAGGATATTGTCACCTTCTCACAGAACCATGGAATGGTTTGGGTTGGAAGGGACTTTAAATATCACCCATTCCCACCCCTGCCATGGGCAGGGACACCTCCCACCAGCCCAGGCTGCTCCAAGCCCTGTCCAACCTGGCCTGGGACACTCCCAGGGATGGGGCAGCCACAGCTGCTCTGCCCAACCTGTGCCAGGGCCTGCCCACCCTCCCAGCCAGGAATTCCTTTCTAACACCTAATCTTAACCTGCCCTCCTTCAGTGTAAAGCCATTCTGCCTTGTCCTGTAACAAGTTGCCTTGTTTCTTCGAGGGAACAAGCAGAAAAAACAGATGTTTGACCTTTAGGCTGGAGATCTGACCTGCAATCCTGACAGGGGAACAGTGTCCAAGGGGAAGAAGGGGAAGGGATAAGCCACAAATATTCCTGAGGTGGCTGAAGTCCTGAGACAAATCAGAGGTGGGTTGGGTTTGGGGGAAAGGGAGGGACAGTGACATCCACTGCTCTGCAAGAAGGTCCCTCAGTAGAAGGTGTGAAAATGGCATTTCTGAGCTGGGGATGCTGTGACTAAACACAGGTGGGGTNGTGGGAGGTGTCCCTGCCCATGGCAGGGGGTGGCACTGGGTGGGCTTTAAGGTCCCAAACTATTTTGTGATTCTTTGATCCTGCTCTGCATTTGGAGAGAGCACCTTTGAAAGTTCAGTTTGTGTGCCAGAACCATCTGCTCTGGGGCTTTCTGCTCAAGGGCTCTTTTCTATGATCCATCAGAAGGAAAAAGCCTGTTTGGGAATGGGGCTGACCCATCCTGTTGTCAACACCTCACCAAACACGGGCCTGCCAGGGGAGGTTTCCATTTCTACCCCAAGGTGTGGTGCCATGGACATCCAGGAGAAGGTGCCCACTTTTGAAGGGTGTCTCACAAGGCAGGAAAGGGATGGACACAAGAATGATTTGCACAGTTGTGACCATAGATTAGCTCTTCAGAGAGTGGGAAAAGGAGTTAAAATTTATGTTTTTGCTGGAGAGCAAGTGCCCCAGCAAATGAGACATCCCTCTTGTGCTCTCCCTCCCTGTGCTGTCCTGACACACAGAGGGTCCCAGAGCAGAGAGCAGCCACAGGGACCAGGTGGAAATGTGTCACCTCAGCCCTCCCAGCTGGGTCTCGGTGTGCTTGGGCTCTCCAGCACCATCCCCATCCCCAGAGCTCCATGGGGACTGTGCTCTAAGGGCTGCTCCAAGGAGCATTTGACCCTCTGATGCCCATGTGGCCGTGACCAAGACCCCTTTGCACTGGCTGATGATGTAAATTCAGCATTTCTTAAGACCTAGATGTCTGGTGGGACCTCATGTTTTTGAAGCTCCTGATGCCACCAAGAGAAAATTCATGAGTCCAGTTTCAATTCTTCCAGCTTCTGGTTTTTATTTCCTATTCCTGTCTGTAAAGCCATGGCAAAATAATCCAAAAATAGGATTTGCTTGAGTTTGCTATTTTGTAGCCCCACAGCACTTGTCTAATTATGATGCCTGATGACAATCTGGGATTGAATTTTTGAGGAGTTACTCCAGGGCAGGTTTAGCACAGGGGGTCACTTGACATTTCCTTCTTTTAGAAACTACTCCTCTCCTTGTGAGAGATGTAGGAAGGCACTAGAATTTCCAGTGGATGTGGTTCTTCAGCCCAGGCCTTGTCTCAGGCTGTCTGTGCTGGTTTAAAGGTAAACTGGCAGGAGAAATGAACCCAACATGGAAGAGATGATAAGTCAGAGTTAAAATTTAATGACAATATTACAATAAATGCAATGGCACAAAGAGAAAATTGGTTTTAACCCACAAAAACCCAGAAGTATAACCCAGCCCCCTGCGGCACAAACACAGGGGGGTTTGGTGGCCCCTGTGCTGAGCACCACGTGGTTCCCTCGAGTCCAAAGGAAAAGGAAGGGACAAACCTGTTGGTGCAGCTGACAGTGGCAGTCTGGTGGAGAGTGGTGGTCACAGTCTGGTTGAAAGTGGTGGTCTCCTCCTGTTGAGGTTCTGCTCCTCCTCTGGATCCAAAGAGTGGTCCCAAAGTCCCCAAACCCCCAGATTCTCTCCCCTCAGGTGCAGGTGGGAGCCCCCAGTGCCTCCCCCAGGGCAGGGAGTTCCAGACTGGGGGATGTGACTCTGGGAGTCAGGGGGGATTTTGGAATCCTTGCTGGCCCCTGAGCAGGGCTGAGCCCTCAGGTGGGTGTGGAGGTGCCAAGGAGTCCCTGGAGGGGAGTTCTCCCAGCTCCTCTGCCAGGCTTCTTTCCCAGCCAGCTCCCAGGCTGAGGGCTCAGCTGTGCCCTGGGCAGCTGCTGCCAATGGGCCATTGGGAACAGTTGGTGGGCAATGAATGGAGGGTGGAGAATGCACAGCTTTGGTCACCCCCCACAGTGATAAACTGGTCCCACCTGCTGAACTGGGACACTGCCTCACAATACAATTGGCAATGCATGACTTGATTACGTCTCCCATTCCTGCAGAGAAGTTCTTTCAGTTTAATTTCAGACAGCCACAACTTAAGGACTTTACCAATAGATCAGGGGTTCAACAATAAGGGGGAAAAAATCAAAAATAAAATAAATCAACAGACCTGGTGTACCAGTGAGCTTTTCTGATCTTTCTCCCTCCCCCCCTCCCCCCACACTAGGACATCGTCAGAAAATAGATGAGCAGACAAAGCCTGGCAGTTTGTCCTTTTCCGAGCGCCTGAGCGAGCTGGAGCAGTTGCGTCGCACGGCCATGAGGGTCAGCCCACACCACCCAGCCCCCACACCCAACCCACGAGCCTCCTTGAACCACACCACTGCCTTTAACCCTCAGCCTCAGAGTCAGATCCAGGGTAAGTACCCGAAATCGTGCCCTGCTCGCCCGCCTGCCCCCCAGCACCACCAGCCTGCCCTCCGTGGGGGCTCGTGGGGGCTGAGCTGCTGTCCCTCCACCTCTCCTGGGCCCTCCCTGGGTGCCTTTAACAAGTGAGAGCCTTTCAGGAGTGAAAGGAGGGCATTCCAAACCCATGTTTGTATTTTTAAAAGACTGACAGATTTTGAGGGGTCCGTCTTGTCTTTCCTCCCAGCCCAGCACAGCTCACGGTGTTTCTTACCCTCACCTGTGCCAGAACAGTGACACCCTCAAAGCCATTGTTTTCTTCCAAAGAAACATTATGCCAGGCCTTTTTCAGTGTGTAGGTGTATTTCCCAATGGATATTTGTCCATTCTTGTGCTTCGGTGAGAGAAAAATCCTGTCACCGCCTTGCTTTGACCTTTCGCAGGAAGGCAGCACAAAAGAGAGCTTTGCAAAGTGCTGCATCCCCCAGAAATGACCTGGTGGTGTGAGACATTCTTAGGACAGGCTGCTTTGGATGTATCTCTGGGGTTGCTGGTTTTCCAGGGGGGGTTATTTGAATGAGAACGTGTAAAGTGGTGACTCAGGAGTCTGATTTCCTCAGTGATGTCAGCGAAAGCAAATCATCCAGCTTGGAATCTCATCTGCCATCCCCAGAGCTGAGTGTGGCCCTGCTCAAAGCAGGGACAGCTGAGTGTGGCCCTGGGGTCAGCTGAGACTCCAGGGCAGTGAGTCAGGTGACTCAGCAGCAGCTGGTACCATCAAAATGCAGATTGATGGGGAGATGCACCCAAAAGAAGAGTGTGTGGACAGTACTTGTTTAACAGGTGCTGTTCCTAATGGAGTTTTCCTCTCTTCTTCCAGCCAGAGGGAAATGGTCTCAGTGGAGGTTCTCTGCTGGGGTTTTGGAATGAAATAGTTAGTGTGAATCGAAATAAGATTTTATTTTGCCATTTATTTTTAAGACCAGGGCGCTGTTTCTTGCAAGCAGAAAAGGTTATCACTGACCTAAGGCAACACTTGTTACATTCTTTTATTCCTAAGGCTTGGAAGCTTTTTGGTTTAGTAAAACCTATTGCAACTCTGCTGGTTTTCAGGTAGTTTTGAGAAGCAAATAAATCATCATAGAATCATAGAATGCGTTGGGTTGGAAGGGACCTCAAAGCCCACCCAGTGTCACCCCTGCCATGGGCAGGGACACCTCCCACCAGCCCAGGCTGCTCCAAGCCCTGTCCAACCTGGCCTGGGACACTCCCAGGGATGGGGCAGCCACAGCTGCTCTGCCCACCCTGTGCCAGGGCCTGCCCACCATCCCAGGGAAGGATTCTTTACTAATTTCTAATCCAAACCTCCTAAAACCTACTGAATTTTACCACTAAAACCCAGCACATTGTCACGCTCTGTACAAAGCAAAAAGACAAAACTGGAAGGACCCCCCAGCTCCTTCCGTGCCTGGAGCCACGGTCAGCTCAGGTGAAGGATCCAACCCAACCCCTCCTGATCTCATCATTCACTCCCCTGATCTGCTGAGTGAACCACACTGGGTCTCTCCTGTGTTCCTGTAAAAGAAAACACACATGTTATTGTGGCTGCTCTGCAGACGTGGGTGGAGGTATCAGTGGCAGACTCACATTCCTGAGCTTCTTGGGAGCTCCATCTGCTTAGCACAGGATCAGGTTTAATGTTGAGTGTCCCTCTTCCCTGCTCCCTGGAAGAGTCCCTCTCTTGCCCAGCACTGGTCCAGAAATAGCCAGAAATAGCTGCAGTGTTTTGCTCTGCTTTGCTCTTTGCAAACCAGATTTGATTTGTTTTACCTGCAGTCGTAGCTCAGGATGGGATGGAAGCACCAAGGTTGTCCTGGGTTCCCCTTGCCCTCGGCCTCCAAAATGTATGTTGTCCATTGAGCACCTTCAGGCTTGTGGTGGCTGTCAGTGAAATAACCCCCAAACTGGAGCTCCCTCATAGAATCACAGAATCCTAGAATGGATTGGGTTGGAAAAGACCTCCGAGATCATCAAGTCCAACCCTTGGGCCAACTCCAGTCCCTTTACCAGATCATGGCACTCAGTGCCACGGCCAAGCTCAGGTTAAAAACCTCCAGGGATGGGGAATCCACCCCCTCTCTGGGCAGCCCATTCCAATGCCTGAGCACTCTCTCTGCAAAGAAGTTTTTTCTGCTCTCCAACTTCAATTTCCCCTGGCAGAGCTTGAGCCCCCCGTGCCCCCTTGTCCTATTGCTGAGTGCCTGGGAGAAGAGACCAACCCCCACCTGGCCACAACTTCCCTTCAGGCACTTCCAGACAGTGCTGAGGTCACCTCTCAGCCTCCTCTTCTCCAGCACAAACACCCCCAGCTCCCTCAGCCTCTCCCCACAGCACTTGTGCTCCACTCCCTTCTCCAGCCTCCTTGCTCTTCTCTGGCCCCGCTCCAGCCCCTCAATCTCTTGCCTCAACTCAGGGGCCCACAACTCAACACAACACTCAAGGTGTGGCCTCCCCAAGGCAGAGGCCAGGGGAAGGCTCACTGCCCTGGGCCTGCTGGCCACGCTACTTTGGATCCAGGCCAGGATGCCATTGGTCTTCTTGGCCACCTGGGCTCATTCTTGGCCCCTCTTGAGCTTCCTGTCCCTCACTCCCCCCACGTCCCTTTCTGCCTGGCTGCTCTCCAGCCACTCTGTGCCCAGCCTGGAGCGCTGCAGGGCTTGGGGTGGCCAAAGGGCAGGACCTCATTTGAGACAATCTCTGCTGCATCACCTTTGAACATCCTGGTCTTTTCAGGGTCATGCACTCACAGAGGGGAACAGTGGATAGGGTGGGAAGGAGCTCCAGGACCATCATTCTTTCCTCAGTTTTCAAAGTATGGTTGGGTTTTCGGGTTCATCTCCTGCATGACCTCTAGGGAGTTGGGATATTTAATTTTTTATTATTTTTGTTTGTTTGTTTGCTTATTAAATTTCAGAGCAGAGGGCTACAAAATAAGCATGGCCATCAGGTCCAGAGGGAGGAGAGAATGGGGGGTTTTCAGCCTGGCAAAGAGAAGGGTGGTCTAACTGTGGCCTTCCAGGACCTGAAGGGGCCAATAAGAAAGATGGAGAGAGACAATTTCCAAGGGCCTGGAGTGACAGGACAAGGGGAATGGCTTCAAACTGAGAATAGGTTTAGATTGGATTTTGGGAAGAAATCCTTCCCTGGGAGGGTGGGCAGGCCCTGGCACAGGTTGGGCAGAGCAGCTGTGGCTGCCCCATCCCTGGGAGTGTCCAAGGTCAGGTTGGACAGGGCTTGGAGTTACCTGGAATAGTGGAAGGTGTCCCTGCCTTTGACAGGAAGTTGGAACATGATGATTTTTAAGGTTCCTTCCAACCCAAACCATTCTTGGATTCTACAGGAACTTCTGAACATGGCATTGCTGTAACTGCCTGCCCATCTTTGCATCCTGAAGCACTTCTAGAAACAACTGGAAAGTTTCTAATGGAACTTTCTCGCTGAAAAGAGCACAAAGTGCTTTTTATACAGGCGTAAAATAAGGCATAAAACCACCATACATTGCAAATTCCAAGCAGCAGCCTTAAACTTCCCTTCAACTCACACCACCAGGAACCACAAGTTACTCCTCTGTTCATCCAAGTGCAATTATCTTTTTTTTAAAAACCCAAAAACTAACTCAAAATAGACATCTCAGGGTAGTTCTTGGATTTAAAGGGGCAGGTTGCCATGCCACTAAACCACTGTTTATTTGTTGAGGTTTTCATCTATAAAAGGCTTGGGGTTAATTTTAACTTCCTATTTTACCAAGTCTTGAATCTGAACATAAAGCCTCTTGTGTCATGGATACAAGTCCCAGCAAGTCAAGAGAGCTTAAATTGCCTTAATCGAGTTTTCTGCTTCTTTCATATCACAGGGAGGGTGAAAGTCCACCTGTTCACTTTAAAGATTTAACCATGGCCAATTCCCAGAGCAAAGGGGAACAGAAGGGGAGGAAAGGCTCCCACCACATCACACATGGCTTGAGTTGAAAGATGACTTTGTGCCAGAACCAAGTGTACAATGTCAAAGGGTTTGACCTCCATGCGGAGAACGAGGAGATTCAGTTAAAGCTCCGACCTCAACTCACCCCTTCCTTTGTGCAGAGGGGCAAAGAAACCAGGCAGAGCCATGAGAGCTGTGCTGAGGTGCTGGTTAGACCCTTTAAGTCTTATCTATAATAAATATATCCAATATATCTAATAAATATATCCAGTAAATATATCTATCTATTTATTCTGGTTGAGCTTCTCTTAACACCAGCCTGAAGCAGATACTAAAATGAAAATCACAGAACCAGACACTAAAAACAGAATTACTAATTTTACAGTGGTTTATGATAACCAGAGTAACTCCTGTCACTCAGGAGTTTTACATAAATATGAATAGAAGGTTCCTTTACAGCATCATTTTTTTTCAGGGCCAACAGAAACTTTTTCAACGTCACCAAGGCCGAGAATACTCTTTTAGAGGCATTGAAGTTGACTTAATAAAAAACTTTATTTTTTTTTCAAATTAGCCCAAAAAATGTTCATGGAATCACAGAATGGTTTGGGTTGGGAGGGACCCCAAAGCCCACCCAGTGCCACCCCTGCCATGGGCAGGGACACCTCCCACCAGCCCAGGCTGCTCCAAGCCCTGTCCAACCTGGCCTTGAATGTTTTCAACTATTTTTCAACTGTTTGGATGCTTTCACCTGGTGATTTATTAATTACCTATACATTTAAAAAATAAATAAAATCAAGCTATTTGTCTGGGGAAAGCAAACAGTCACTGCCATCACTTTAATCTACACGCTTCTGGTTCCTTTTTACGCTTTTACAGCCTGAAAATACCTGAATTTGCTTTTTTTCCTGAAATTTTGTAACCTTATATGTTAAGTTTCAGCTGGGACCACACTTTTATGACCAAACCTAAACTCCCTGGAAACGAGAGGCTGTAATAAAATTGCTGACAGCTCTTGAAGTGAAGTGGCAGCTTTAGCCCTGATAGCAAAGCAGGAGAGATCATTTCAAGCTCAGGTCTTTGAATTAGCCCCAACCACAAGGACTGAGGGATTATTATTTTGTTACAGGCCAGCCTTTTGTCTTCCTCCAGGTGCAACAGGCTTTGTTTAAGAGACATTTCAAGGTCCTTGCTATCGTAATCTTGTTCCACCAAAACCAGCCCAAGTTTATCAGGGTTCCCAGGAAGGAGAGTCAAGGGCAGCATTTAAACCCAGGGAGTAAAAATGGCTTTGCTCCTTCTCTGGCCATATCCTGCTCTGATTTTTGATATTTCCACTTTTCAATCAGCCTGACAGGCTGTGGGTTAATAGAGACAGAAGTGTCTGCAGTGGTTCAAAGGGGCTTGGATGGGGTTGTGGTTCTACCTCTGTGTTTTGCTGCTGCAGTTTTGAGAATGTGTGGACTTCTGGGGCATTTTTGAGAGTGTGGATTAACGTGCCTGTAGCTCCCTGCCAAGACACATCCACAGTCATAGAATCACAGAATCCTAGAATGGATTGGGTTGGAAAAGACCTCCGAGATCATCAAGTCCAACCCTTGGGCCAACTCCAGTCCCGTCACCAGATCATGGCACTCAGTGCCACGGCCAAGCTCACTTGAAAAACCTGCAGGGATGGGGAATCCACCCCCTCTCTGGGCAGCCCATTCCAATGCCTCAGCACTCTCTTTGCAGAGAAGTTTTTTCTGCTCTCCAGCTTCAATTTGCCCTGGCAGAGCTTGAGCCCCCCGTGCCCCCTTGTCCTATTGCTGAGTGCCTGGGAGAAGAGACCAACCCCCACCTGGCCACAACTTCCCTTCAGGGAGTTCCAGACAGTGCTGAGGTTACCTCTGAGCCTCCTCTTCTCCAGTACCTCACAAGCAGGGCTTTGCCAGCTCTTCCTGTTGTGCAACACGTTAAATGCTGAGATATTTACGTTTCCTTTGGCCACAGCTCTGTCTCCTCATTCCCACATGGAGTGCCTGTGGAGAGAGGGCTGTTCAGCTGCAGGAGGGGAGACCTCACTGCAGTTACAGCCTCCTTGGCAGAGGAGGGGCAGGCACCGAGCTCTGCTTTGTGGGCACCAGGGACAAGACCCAGGGAATGGCCTGGAGTTGTGCCAGGGCACGGGCAGGTTGGCTATGAGGAAAAGAGTTTTATCCCCAGAGGGTGGTGGGCACTGCCCAGGCTCCCCAGGGCAGTGGGCACGGCCCCGAGGCTGCCAGAGCTGCAGGAGCCTTTGGGCAATGGGCCAGGGGGGAGTGTTGGGGTGTGCTGGGCAGGGTCAGGGTGGCACTGGATGATCCCTGGGGGTCCCTTCCAGCTCAGGATATTCTGTGATCATCCCTTTTCCACTCTATTAACCACCTGCTCTCTCCACCCCAAAATAGGCTCCCCAGCATGTTGAGCCAGTGCTGCCTGAGCTGGGCACCTTGCCTGCCAGCCCTACTCCCACTGCCCCTGAGCTGGGCACCTTTTCTGCCAGCCCTGCTGCCCCTGAGCTGGGCACCTTCCCTGCCAGCCCTGCTCCCACTGCCCCTGAGCTGGGCACCTTCCCTGCCAGCCCTGCTCCCACTGCCCCTGAGCTGGGCACCTTCCCTGCCAGCCCTGCTCCTGCTGCCCCTGAGCTGGGCACCTTCGCTGCCAGCCCTGCTGCCCCTGAGCTGGGCAGCTTCCCTGCCAGCCCTGCTGCCCCGGAGATGGGCAGCTTCCCTGGCAACCCCACTGCCCCTGAGCTGGGCACCTTCCCTCTGGGCAGCACCAGTAGCTTGGCAGCCCGTGTGCCATTTCCCATCAGCACGGCCAGGGCTGCCAAGCTCCCACATCCAACACTTCTGGATATGTCGAAGCCCTTCTCTGCACCCTCAGAAGTGCCCAGCTCAGTTCCCACCATGAGAAGGGTCAGACCCCTTTTACTACTGGTCAGAGAAGACCCCCTTTAATTGCTCTCCATCTCCTGGATTGGGCAATCCATATGCGAATGAGTTCCAGGAGCCTGCTGTGAGTCAGAGGGGTAAATGCTCTTCCTCCTTTCCCCTCTCTTCAATACCAGTAGCCACCAAACAGCTCCTGTGTGAGGGCAAAGGAAGGAGGTGATGCCACTCTGGAGGGGTGGGGGCAGAGCTCAAGTGCCACAGCCAGGAGGAGGTCACAGGAAGCTTGTGGGAATCGTGATGCTTTCCCAAAATATTTTGCAAACCAAATCTGTTGAGTTGGAAAGGATCCAACTGGCTCTATCAAAAAGGAATTTTTATAGAGAGAAATATCTTTTTCCTGAGAGTGCAGGATGTTTCTTCAATTCTCAGCTATTGCTCAGCAGATAATAACTTTATATAACACCATGAGCAACGTCCACAGCTTTCCTTTATAAGGAGCAGTGTCAGGAGCTGCAGACTCATCCTGGGGTCTATTTGTCATGTCATGATCCAGTTTGTATCAGCAGAGATGAGCACACGAGATCACCATTCACAAAACAAATCCTCTGGCATTCAGTCTGACAGGAGCTCACCCTGAGAAAAAAATCCCTCCTTTCCCACATCCCCTGCTGATAAACATGTATATATAATATATAAACCTGTTCCAGAGAATCTCAGAAGCGTAGGGTGGTTTGGGTTAGAAGGGACCTTAAGGATTATCCAACCCTGGACGCTTTCCAATAGGGAGGTTGTGGACTCACATCCCTGGAGGTGTCCAACAGGTTGTGGACTCCACATCCCTGGAGGTGTCCAAGGTCAGGTTGGACAGGGCTTGGAGCAACCTAGGCTGGTGGGAGGTGTCCCTTCCAGTGAAACTGGATGATCTTTCAAGTCCCTTCCAACCCCAACCATCCTGTGATTCTGTGATCCTATGAGATAAAGATGTGCATAATAGAACTAAATAACTTCCAGTCATTATATAGTTATTATAGCTGACATACTGTCCATTCTTTCTTGGCTCTGACCCTCCACATCGTCTTTCACTCAGTCATTTCATCCTGAGTGGAATCAGGCTCCTTCCACCCTGTCTTCCATTTGATTTGTAAAGTCTGTAGTGCCATTTGGGTCCTCTCCAAAGACTCATTTCGACAGGGAGAACATTCTCTTACAGTGACACATTATCTCTGCCAGGACCTTGCTTTATCTGCAGGGCTGGCTGGGTTGGTGATACCCAGGAGCCACTCAGGGACAGGAGCAGCCTTGGAAATTCCTTCTGTCTGGCATAAGACAAATGATTCCTTGGGAATTCCTTCTGTCTGGCCTCAGAAATCTGTCTTCCCTGGGAGGAACGGCAGCAGGTCCACCAGTTTTGCCAATTTGAGATGCCATAGGTGGGATGTTGTAGAAGGAGGAATCAAGACCTTAATTTAAAGGAGGGGTTGGCAGAGCCTTGTTCACTCAGTTGGCCAAAACAGAGGCAGAGAGGAAGGATAATTACAGTCAATAAGCCCAGCAGGGTCTCAGCACCAGGGAGGGAGCAGAACCATTTGTGCTGAAGGACAATGTTGGCTCAACAACAAGTTGTTATCCTGTAACCTGACCATCAATGAATTCAGGCTGGAAAGTAGATGGTTCCTCAGCATCAGAGCAGCCCTGGTGGTTTTCCAGGGGCCTCTCAGAGGCAGAAGGATGGAATTCAAGATGGATCTTGCTCTGTAAATGCAGAACACAAGGTGTGGCTGGGCTGCAGGGCCCATGAGATGCTCTCTGAGCTCCTGTTTTCTTCCATTCAATCAATTCTCTGCACCACTGGCTTCATCAAGGGACATTTAATTCTCCAGGTCAGGCAGGAGAATGTTTGGAATGTTCTCCTTAGAGTCCAGAGGAGAGCTGTTAAGTTGATCTGAGGGCTGGAGCACCTTTGCTCTGGAGACAGGCTGAGGAAGTTTGGGCTGGTCAGCCTGGAGAAGGATCCAGGGAGATCTCAGAGCCCCTTCCAGTGCCTAAATGGGGCTCCAAGAGAGCCGGAGTGGGTTTTGCACAAGGGTCTGGAGGGACAGGACAAGGGGGAATGTTTTCAAGCTGAAAGACGGCAGGTTTAAATGAGATATTAGGAAGGAATTGCTGGCTGGGAGGGTGGGCAGGCCCTGGCACAGGTTGGGCAGAGCAGCTGTGGCTGCCCCATCCCTGGGAGTGTCCCAGGCCAGGTTGGACAGGGCTTGGAGCAGCCTGGGCTGGTGGGAGGTGTCCCTGCCCATGGCAGGCATGAAAACAGATGATCTTTCAGATCCCTTCCAACCCAAACCACGCTGTGATTCTCAACCTTTTGCCCTGTTGTATCTCAGTGAAAAGTTCAACCTTTGCCTGCAAACTCCCAATGCACTTCTTACCCCCACGTGGAGCACCAGCTCTTCAGCAGTTCCCTGGATCAATCCCACCCCTGGTGCAGGCTCCAACTTCTCCAGCACCAGGATCTCTCCTGCTGTTCCCTCTGTGCACCTCGAGGTTTCATTCCCTTCAGCCACAGATTTGTGTCTCCTTTGGGTGTTCCCACCCAGGGCAGAGCAAGGTGAGGAAGCCAATTCCTCAACACCTGCCCACACTGCAGGGAGCATTCCCAGCTCCAGGGAGTATTCCCAGCTCCAGGGCCCCAGCCTTGCTCAAGAGCCTCCCTTGGCTCCTCACAGTCAGAAAAAAAAAAAAAGGCTTGAAATTGTTTAGCTTTTTCATCAACTTAAGGCACGAATGGAAAGAGTTGTGTAATGGTGGTTAATCCACAAGATTTCCAAGTGTCGATATATTTAAGATACCAATCTTCATATTCCAATTCCCTGGCACTTCCTGAGACTGAAAAAGTAGATAAGGCAACAAATATGTTCTCAGTCCCCAAGCAGCATCTTCACTGGCACAAATTTTTCTTCTGCTCTCCCCCTTCCCCATTTTTTCCACCACGTGGATCATCCTCAAGGGTCACTTTAAATGAGGAAAATGAAATCTTGGTTTTCAAGCAAAAATCGAGAAGTCGAGAGATTTGTATTGTGTTCTGAGTTCTGCCAAGGTCATTCTGTGATTCTTTTGGGAAGCTGTTGAGAGTTGGATTTTTCCCAGAGCATTTAGGAAAACTTAGCACAGCCAAAAGGTGTCTTAGGAAGATTTTTGAGAGTGCTCAAACATCTAAGCCATGGAAAAATTGGTGACAGCTGTGGGGGTGCCTTTGGAATTCCCTTTAGCTGCCTCACTGAATGTTTGGGCAGCTCTAAAATTTGGCAGCTCTTGCCCAGGCACAGTTTTATTTTTCATTAATTAGTCCATTTAGCACATGAGCTGATGGATCCTGCTGAGAGGAGCAGAGCTGGCAGGCAGGGACAAGTATCCCCCAGTCGGTTTTTAACTTGCACAGAGATCCTCTCCAGTTGTTTGGTTTGATCATCTCCCACTCCACGTGCCAAAGTCCCTTCTCTGTTAGGTGTGAAAGTGGAGCTGCTCCCTGACCCAGTGCAGGAATTCTGGGCCTGCCTTGGTGCTGCCAGCCCTGGCAGGAGGCACCTAAAGCCAATGTCCACAGGCAGGTGCTTCCACATGGGATAATCTGTGGCTGTCCCATCCCTGGAATTGTCCCAAGCCAGGTTGGATGGGGCTTGGAGCAACCTGGGCTGGTGGGAGGTGTCCCTGCCCAAGTCAGGAAGTTGGAACTCAAAGAGCTTTAAGATCCCTTCCAACCCAAGCCATTCCATGATTCCGTGTTCCTGAACTTTGGCTGGCGACATATTTGACAACATTTCAGCATTTGAGGCAGCTGCTCCTCAGTTTTTTGGTTATTCCCCACTGGCCCTCAAAGAATATTCTTGGCCTTTGAATGTCACAGTTGTGAGGAAAATTAAAAGCAGTGATTGCAAAACTCCAGTAAATGAAATCTCTCCGAGTTCTTTACTGACAAACCCAGTTTCTTTCCATAGTATTCTCTTCTTTAATCCCCTCTTGGCAGAACATGACATGTTTTGATACCAGAGCTCACATTACCTTCCATGGTAAATAAAACAAACAAAAAAAATAAATAAGGGCTCCTTACCCTAAAAACAAACACCCACTGAAACCAGCTTATTATTCACCTGGTGCTGCCCAGGTGCCAGAAGATGCCACTTGGATTTTGTAATTGAAATGTGCTCTCTTCCCTCAAATACTGAATTGAGCATCTCCAAACTTGAAACGCTGAGGGGTTGGAGCAGCGTGACCACAGGCACATAAGCTGGTTTGCCTTCTAGAAAACAAAGGAGGAGGAAAATAGGAGATCAGCACCCTATGCCAGTGTTTGTTGGTGAGGTGAAAATCCCATGGCCTGGGTTGGTGCAGACAGACAGATTTGGATGGGGTGGAATCAGCCCCTCTGGATCTCCTGGGGGCTTCCACTGCTGCCCATGCTCATGCCAGCCAAAGAGTGATGGCACAGCCTCTGCTTTCTTCCCCAGTGGGATTTCCTGGAGAAAAGGAAGCTCAGGGGGGACCTTCTGGCTCTGCAATCCCTGCCAGGAGGGGGGAGCTGGGACAGGGGGTCGGGTTGTGCCCCAGGGCACAGGGACAGGAGCAGAGGGCACGGCCTTAGGCTGGGCCAGGGCAGGGGCAGGGGGCACAGCAGCAGGAATTTCTGCCTGCAAAGGGTGGGCAGGCACTGGCAGGGGCTGCCCAGGGAGGGTTGGAGTGCCCAGCCCTGGAGGTGCCCAAGGCAGGACTGGCCGTGGCACTCAGTGCTCTGGGCTGGGGGCCAAGGTGGGCATTGGGCACAGGGTGGGCTTCAGGGGCTGGCAGGGCTTTTCCAAGGTGGGCATGGGGCACAGGGTGGGCTCCAGGGGCTGGCAGGACTTTTCCCACCTCAAGGATTCTGTCATCCCTCCACAGGGTGGAGGGCTCCCCTCCAGCTCCAAGTGCAGACCTGCCCCCTCTTGCCCTCCCTCCCTCCCTCCTCTCGTGCCTTCAAAGCTGTTGAGTCAAAGCAGCTCTTCCCCAGGATCCCGAGTGGCCGGAGGGCTCCCAGGGCTGCCTTTATCCCACTGAGTACACACAACACCCTGAGCAAACTCAGTGCCAATTTTCCCTGTGTGTTCAGCCTATTATGACCCCAGCAAGAGGAGGTTGTTCACAGGCAGAGAACAATGGGCTGGGATGTGCTGGGTGAGGCAATCAGTGACCTGAGGAAGTGCACATTAGAGAGTCCAATAGGCTCCATCTCACCATTTTCATCCTATTTATGCAACTCTCCTCTTAAAAGCTTTGAAAAACAGAAGCATATTAATTAGGTCCATTAAAAAAACGTGGGTTTGCTTTCAGGCTGGGTTTGTCTTCCAGCAATAAATGGCCAGTTTCAGAGGCTTCCTTTATTTATCTGGTACCCAGGTCAAGATCAGTGGTCCTGAGAGCTTCCAGTACTTGGTGTTCAACTTCAGGCACTATCAGGGAGCCTCAATACCTGCAAACAAAGATGTTTTGAATGTTTTATATCAGATACCCAAAAATGGGCTGGATCACTAGGCAGGTTTTAGAATATAAACCATTGGAGTTTGCATCCTTTGCATAGAATCACAGTCTGGTTTCGGTTGGAAGGGACCTAAAAGATCATCCAGTGCCACCCCTGCCATGGGCAGGGACACCTCCCACCAGCCCAGGCTGCTCCAAGCCCTGTCCAACCTGGCCTGGGACACTCCCAGGGATGGGGCAGCCACAGCTGCTCTGCCCACCCTGTGCCAGGGCCTGCCCACCCTCCCAGAAAGCAATTCCTTCCCAATATCCCATCTAGCCCTGCCCTCTGGCAGTTTGAAGCCATTCCCCTTGTCCTGTCCCTCCAGGCCTTGGAAATGGTCTCTCTCCATCTTTCTTAGGGCTCCTTCAGGTCTTGGAAGGTCACAGTGAAGTCACCCTGGAGCTTTCCCTTCTCCAGGCTGGACAATCTCAAGTTTTCTGAGCGTGTTGCATGTTTAATTACAATTATCAGAGCTTTTAGATATGACTTGGTGAGTTTAGGTTCCCTCAGGTTCCTGCAGATCAAATTCAGGTGATCCTGATCAACAAACACCAATGAAACCCAAATTCCTTTACACAGCAAACTGCTGTAAATTGCTCCATCCTTTGGCCTGGAAGAAAGACAACATTTTTTTTTTTAAAGCAGTTCTTCATTTGATTCATGCAGTGATGATTTACAGCTGGCTGAGCCAGGGTAGCTCTTGTGCTGCTTTCAGTTCTCACTGCATAAGGTATGTTTAATTTTCCAAGTCCCAAGTCCAAACAATGATCCTCATTCTGCAACAAAGCGTGTGAAGAACCTGCTCAAAAGAACAGGCCCTTTGATATTGTGGGCCCTACATAAACATGAGGAATTTGACATGCAAAACCATTTGCAAATTGGAACTCAGTATTAATTAGTTTATGGGGAGGGTATCCACCAGCAAACAAGTGCTGCTCTGCCACACATTATAAAAGGGAACATTTGTGTTAACTTGGAAAGGAACTCTGGGAAAGTGGCCTGGAGGGAAAGGCCCTGGGGGTGCTGGTCAGCAGCATCTGAATGTGAGCCCAGGTGTGCCCAGGTGGGCAAGAGGCAAAGGGCACCTGGCCTGGATCAAAAATAGTGTGGGCACCAGAGTAAACAGCCTCAAGCTGTACCAGGGAAGGGTCGGGTGGGACATCAGGAGGAATTTCTGCCTGCAAAGGGTGGGCAGGCACTGGCAGGGGCTGCCCAGGGAGGGTTGGAGTGCCCAGCCCTGGAGGTGCCCAAGGCAGGACTGGCCATGGCACTCAATGCTCTGGGCTGGGGGACAAGATAGGAACTGGGCACAGGGTGGACTTGGTGACCTCAGAGCTCTTTGTCAGCCTCAAAGATTCTATGAAAAGGGAAGGAGACACTTTGAAGTGAGTGTAACCCAAGGTTTGCCAACTAACACTCTCCTAGACGCAAACAAATCCCGGGTGTATTGTCCTTTTTACCCATTCTCCACAAATACTCCCTGGAAAAGCTCTCCCTCAGCTCCCTGCAGCTCTGAAGCCATACCTGGGTGTTTGTGCCAGGCTCTCATGCCAGGGGGGACCTCCAGCATTCACCCTCTCCAGCCCTTTCCCCCTGCCTTGGCCAGCAGGGAAGGGCTGCAGGTGGGTGTGGATGGAGACCAGCTGGGACCTGCAGGAGTGACCCCACCAGTGCACCTGGGGGTCACCAAGCCCAAGGTGGTGGAGAAATGCCCACGTGGGACCTCTCCTTGCCCATACCAGAGCCTGGGGGAGGAGCAGGAGACCACCAGAACTGCCTCTCTTGCCCTCACTGGGGTGACTGACCTGGCCAGGTGTACAGCAAGGGCTAAGCTGGAGCAGGTGAGAGAAGTAAAGGCAGAGAGGAGAGTGGGAAACAGATTTTCCTGGAAAAGTGAAGGAAAAAATATCCATGGGGAGGAAAAAAAGGAAGACAGAAAAAGAGAGAGAGAGAAAGAAGGAGAGAAAGGGAGAAAGAATGGGAGAGAGAAAAAGAGAGAAAAAGAGAGAAAGAAGAGAAAGAAGGAGGGGGAAAGGGAAAGGGGAAGGGGAAGGGAAAGGGAAAGGAAAGGGGAAGAAAGGAAGGAAGAAAGAGAGAGAAAGAAAAAGAAAAGAAAAAAAGGAAAGAAAAGAGTAAAAGAAAAGAAAAAAGGAAAGAAAAGAGTAAAAGAAAAGAAAAAAGAAAAGAAAAGAAAAGAAAAGAAAAGAGAAAAGGCAAACCAGCTGTGCTAATCCCTGTGCTTGTTTGATCATGTTCGGAGCCTCCCAGACTGCCATGGCAGGGAAGGGTTGTGTTCCAGGAGGGTGGTGCATCTCGAGTGCCCGTCCATGTGAGTTTTGTATTTGGACATTAAACATTTCCCCAAGATGTAATTCCTTCCCTCCTGCACTTGGAATAAAATGACTTTCCGAGACTGGCTGCCTCCAAGCAGCGAGCAAAGGAGGGCTGTTGGGGCAAGATGGGGCAGCTGGCACCGTGTTTGAGCTGGCAGCTCCACCCAGCCTCTCATCTGCGTGTGAAAAGGGGAGAGCTGTTCCCACTAACCCCGAGAGGCCGGGGCTGATGAGCACAGACGGTCTGCAGGCACCTGCCCAAGAACCTGACGGGTGGCTGGTACATCCTCACCTGATTTATGGTGTGTGTGTGTGTGTCTTAAGCCTTAAATTGTTGAGTCTCTGGCTGGCTGCAGTGGGATTACTGGATGGTTGGTGGATGTTTTCAGCTCCCAGAGCTGGCTCTGATACCGGGGCTGTTGGCACTGAATCAATTCCAATCTCACACCTGTCTGAGACAATGAGGGCCTTGTTGCACACATCTCCACCAAAGGCTGTCATACCACTTATTTTTCACATATGAAAGAGGAAAAAAAAATAAAGGCAGGACTGAGGAAACGCTGTCTCCTCCCAAGACGCATTGCCTGTGCTGGGGTACAGCATATCCCCTTTTCTTTGGGGGAAAAGATGTTTAAAAAGCTGAAGGGAGTCTACAAGAAAGATGGAGAGATGTCTGCAAGGGCCTGGCATGACAGCACAATGGGGATTGGCTTCAATTTGAGAGTAGTTTAGATTCAATATTAGATATTTGCTTTGGTTGCTCATATTTACCCTCATGGTCTCCCTCCATCCACTCTTCCTCTTCCAGCTCTGCAGCACAGATGTCTTAGATGTGCATCCTCTGGAAACTGGAATGTTTAATAACCCTTTCCTGCCCTTCCTGTTGTGTCATTCTTCCTGCTGAGACGGGGTGGCAGAGGGAGGCAGGGGCTGCAGACCTGTCCTGTGCAGGTGTTTTTCCATTTTCTGTGTTAGTGGAGCAAATTGAGCTGTTAATGGTGAAGCTGGGGAAGGGTTTGAAGCACAACTCTGAGGAGGAGCAGCTGAGGGAGCTGGGGGGGCTCAGCTGGAGCAAAGGAGGCTCAGGGGGCACCTTCTGGCTCTGCAATCCCTGCCAGGAGCGGGGAGCTGGGACAGGGGGTCGGGCTGTGCCCCAGGGCACAGGGACAGAAGCAGAGGGCACGGCCTCAGACTGGGCCAGGGCAGGGGCAGGGGGCACAGCAGCAGGAATTTCTGCCTGCAAAGGGTGGGCAGGCACTGGCAGGGGCTGCCCAGGGAGGGTTGGAGTGCCCAGCCCTGGAGGTGCCCAAGGCAGGACTGGCCGTGGCACTGAGTGCTCTGGGCTGGGGGACAAGGTGGGCATGGGGCACAGGGTGGGCTGCAGGGGCTGGCAGGGCTTTTCCAAGGTGGGCATGGGGCACAGGGTGGGCTGCAGGGGCTGGCAGGGCTTTGCCAACCTGAATTATTCTGTGAGTCTGTGCCTCCTCCATTCTTTGCTCCAAAGATCTTTTTGAGCAGGAAAACAGGAAGGGCAGCAGCAGAACAGAAGGTTCTGCCCCTGCCCAGGTCCAGTGAGTTTGGAAAGGTTCAAGATCAGACCAAAACTCAGCTTTTTGGCCAACCCGAGTTGGCCTCGCTTTGCTTACTAGGCCAGCTGAGGACCTGCCCTTACCCCTTGTTGGGGTGGTCTTGAGCATAAAAATAAATTATTAACTCAGCCATGAGCGAATGCAAAGACAGATGGTAAAGGCTCCTTCTGTTGGTACTTGCACACCTTTGTTTAAGAAGCCAGAAAAGGCCCCGTGGTGATGAAATGCAGACAGGAGCTCGATGTTATCTCCACTTCCAAACCTTCTCCCAGGCCAGCGGTGGCCACTCTCCAGCACCTCTGGCTTCACACACACAGCTTTGTGTGCAGAGCAAATGGGGCTTGGAGGCTTCAGCAAACAGCATTTTTGCCTCGAGGCCCAAATCCTTCCAACGTTTTGCCTGGATAATTGTCTGGTTTTGCCTCATAGTGTCTCATCATCAGCTTATCTGGAAGCTCCGACTAAATGAGGGTGTGAGGATGGGGAAGAGCTGCTGGAGGACAGGGGAATAAAACCTTTCAGATTTAATTCACTGGCAGGAGGGACTGGTGTGAGTGCAGCTAAACAATCATTTTCGGATCACGGCGGGGGAAAAAATGAGTAATTCAGCATCTTAATTTAAACAGATTAAAGAGCTGCAGGAATAAATGAAGGGGGTTTTCTCTTTGGTTTCTCTGGCAGCCTCAAAATATCAACAACTGCAAAACCACAACAGCAAATACGTCATTTCTGCTTGAATTCAAGCAAATTGTTTCAAAACTTGTCCATTTTTTTAAATTGTTAAAAAAGGAAAAGGTGAAAAAATATGCCAATTATGGCAATTTCTGAATTTTTCCCCCCAACCAAACCAACAATCCATAATCTACAGTAACCTCAGGTTTTTTGCCATGGTATTGGATTTTTACATTAAATGTACAAGTATTTGGCCTTACTCTTACTTAAATAATTATTTAATATTTGCTTACATATGGAGATTATGTTTAGCTTTGAGACCAGTTTCTTAAATGGGAAAAAGTTCCTTCTACTTACTCTGATAACTTGTGACTCTGTGGCACAGCTGGTTGGAACTGCTCAGCTCAGCACATCCAGAGCAGCTCAGTGTGTTCAGCTGAGCTTCTAAAAACTTCCTGATGTTTCAGAGTTTCAGAACTAACAGGGAATAGTCATTTTGCACAATATTTCTGAGCAGACAGGCTGGTCACGGGGTGGGATCTGAGAAGGGTTTAGAGCAAGATGGACTTTGCAGGCCCTTCAGAGGGGTTTGTGTCTAAAGGTCAGTTTTGAGGTGGTTTAATACAGAAAGTGAAACAACTTCTCAGAAATAAATTCTTTGCAGAGAGAGTGCTGAGGCATTGGAATGGGCTGCCCAGAGAGGGGGTGGATTCCCCATGCCTGGAGGTTTTTCAGCTGAGCTTGGCCGTGGCACTGAGTGCCATGATCTGGTGACGGGACTGGAGTTGGCCCAAGAGTTGGACTTGATGATCTCGGAGGTCTTTTCCAACCCAATCCATTCTATGATTCCTCAGCCTGGCAGCACAACAGCAGTTTGTTGGTTAATACTGGGAATTACTTTATTTCTTCCACACCGGGACATTTTGCAACATTTGACATGTGTTGACACTCCTTTTCTATAGAGGATTAGAGATTTCCTTCAAGGCTGTTATTCCTCCCTCCACCCATTCTGGTCACACCTTCCTGCACAGAAACCAGAAAGGAGGGTCGGGACTCAGTACACACAATTTGGGGCAGCAGCGCAAATTTCCAAGGTCTCTTTGAGCAGGGCACAGACTGTCCCCCTGTGCTGGCACTGCTGAGGCACCTCCAGGGCTGTGCCCAGTTCTGGCCCTCAGGGAAGGGACACTGAGGGGCTGGAGAATGTCCAGGGAGCTGGGCAGGGGCTGGAGCAACAGCTGAGGGAGCTGGGGGGGCTCAGCTGGAGCAAAGGAGGCTCAGGGGGCACCTTCTGGCTCTGCAATCCCTGCCAGGAGGGGGAGGCCGGGACAGGGGGTCGGGCTGTGCCCCAGGGCACAGGGACAGGAGCAGAGGGCACGGCCTCAGGCTGGGCCTGGGCAGGGGCAGGGGGCACAGCAGCAGGAATTTCTGTCTGCAAAGGGTGGGCAGGCACTGGCAGGGGCTGCCCAGGGAGGGTTGGAGTGCCCAGCCCTGGAGGTGCCCAAGGCAGGACTGGCCGTGGCACTCAGAGCTCTGGGCTGGGGGACAAGGTGGGCATCGGGCACAGGGTGGGTTGCAGGGGCTGGCAGGGCTTTGCCAAGGTGGGCATCGGGCACAGGGTGGGCTCCAGGGGCTGACAGGGCTGTGCCAAGGTGGGCATGGGGCACAGGGTGGCCTCCAGGGGCTGGCAGGGCTTTTCCAAGGTGGGCATGAGGCACAGGGTGGGCTGCAGGGGCTGGCAGGGCTTTGCCAAGGTGGACATGTGGCACAGGGTGGGCTTCAGGGACTGGCAGGGCTTTGCCAGCCTCAGGGACTCTGGGATTCTGTCTGGATCCCCTTAAGCAATATGTCCAGCAGAAGGGGCAGGGACATGTCCAGGAGCTGGGACATCACCAGGCTCTCCCTGCTTTCCTCCTTGGCATAACTGCCCTCACAGGTAGCACAGGTGTATCCCCCCTTTCCAGGGCAGCCCCTCCCTGACCACCCTGACCCAGAGTGAGTGTCCAGGGCATCACTGGCTGGTCCCTGCCTGTTCCAGACCCTGCACCTGCTTCTTCAGGGCTCTCACTTCTGGCACCTTGCTTTGGAAGGACCACCAAAGGGCTTCTGTGTGGGTTGATTTGCTAAGCTTGGCATCTTCAGTAACACCAGAGAGAACTCTTTTACCTTCAAAGCTCCTGCTGCCTGTACCTTTTGTCCTCAGATTTAGAATCAGCTTGTTCTGACCAGGGCCAGGGCACGGCTGGAGCTGTGCCAGGGCAGGGGCAGGTGGGATCTCAGCCAAAGGCTCTTCCCCCAGAGGGTGGGGGGCACTGCCCAGTCTCCCCAGGGCAGTGGGCACGGCCCCAAGGCTGCCAGAGCTGCAGGAGCCTTTGGACAAGGGGCCATGGCCAGGGGGGACTGTTGGGGTGTGCTGGGCAGGGCCAGGGGGGACTGTTGGGGTGTGGGCAGGGCCAGGGTGGCACTGGCTGGTCCCTGGGAGTCCCTCCCAGCTCAGAATATTCCATGAATCCATGAAATCAAGCACAATAATGTTTCAATGTGGGCAGCAGAACCAATGTGCAAGTCAAGCCAGACCAGGTGCATTTCTTGAGCCTTTCCCATGACTGTGGTTCAAAGGGTTGAACAAGGAGATGGATCTTCACCCTCCTTTTAATTCCTCCTCCTCTGACTGTCCTCATGCAGCCTCTCTGGTTCAGGGGGGATCAGGAGACGTGTCCTGCTGACCCCCTGAGGGGCCACAGCGTGGCTGGAACCAGAGGTCGCCACAGAGGATGTGCATTCCTGAGCCACACAGCCAGTGCCAAGGGATGTCAGAAGGGAAGCAAAGCATTTCTTAAATGGGATTTTGAATGTATTTCTGGACTGAACAGCCCTGACAAGCCAGTGAGTTGGGGCTTTCAGCACATACTTCTGGGCTTGCCTCATTTTCCATTTCAGTTCTGCAGATCTCCTCAGAACCAGCTCGGCAGTTCAGGGGAGCAGATCATTTATCAGAGTTTTCAACAGGTCTGGTTTAGTTTAGTGCCATAATGAGCAACAGTTTCTCAGTTACTTCCTTTGTAAAAAAACCCTCGTGCGTCGTTCTAAGTCAAACTGACTTTACAAATCCGTGTTCACATGAAGAAGACCTTACTTCACCTTGTAAATCAAAGCTGCACTCTGGAGAGAGGTTTCATACCACTGGGCTCAGTATCATTTTTCTCAAGGTGACCTCAGCTGTTGAAGTATGAAGGTTGCATTTGATATGTCACTTTACTTCCTCTAAGTCAATAAAATGAACCAGTGTGTCTTTAGATCATCAGAGATCTGCTTATTACCCAAAGTTGTTTGAATCCTGATTTGTGATGGCATTTAAAAGAATCCAAGCAGATTTCATTTACCATCCTGCATAAGGGTTTGGAGGGTGACACTGTGTGCAGAGAGTGCCCCTGGATGAATTCTACTTTATTAGTTTCTAGGCTTTCTTCTGAGCACTTGGGATGAGATCATGAAAGTGTAAATGGCTGTTATCTTCAAAGGCCTCTTTTATACTGACAAAACTCCACCTTACCCACTCGTATTAATAATCTATTGCAATCCTAATTAGTTCACATCAAGGTCAGTGTTTTGTGAGGGATAAAATGACTGTAAGCTCCAGAGAGAAAGTTTTTTCTTCCACTGCTTTCATGATGAAAAAAGAGGAGGGAGCAGTGAAAGTGTAAAAGAAGAGATTGATGAGGACTTTTTGTTTATCTTTAGGCAGAAGAACTTGAATATGGAGTAATTAGTTCCCATATCAGGAGCAACCTGTAGGATACCTGAGGCCACGTTGTAGTCATCCCTTTATCACCTCCTCTCCCAGAGGATTGCAGAAACTTCCTTATTCTACTCTGCTGCCTTTTTTTTTCTTTTTTTTGTAAGGCATTGGTTTTCTAGTGGGAATAACTCATCCAAGGAACTTTCAGCCTCATATTCAGTTGTCTTGAAATGTAGACCCAAAGCTAGGAAATGTTTCACTGTGACATGAACTCATGACTGCCCAGAGCAGCTGTGGCTGCCCCATCCCTGGAAGTGTCCCAGGCCAGGTTGGACAGGGCTTGGAGCAACCTGGGCTGGTGGGAGGTGTCCCTCCCCGTGGCAGAGGTAGCACTGGATGAGCTTTGAAGGTCTGGGGATGAGCACCAGGGGATGAGCAACCCCCTCTCAGGACCAGCAGGGTCACCTCCAGCCCATGGGCCTGGAGGCTTTGCCCTTGAGAGGAAGGTGCAGGTGACGCTGTGCAGCTTTGGACTCCATAATATAAGGATATAAAGCTATTAGTGGGCATCCAGAAAGGGCTGTGAGGATGAGGAAGGGCCTGGAGGGCCATCGAGGAACAGCTGAGGGCACTGGGCTTGTCCAGCTGGAGCAGAGGGCACTGAGGGCAGAGCTCAGCAGGGGCTGCAGCTCCTCCTGAGGGGCAGCTCCATCTCTGAGCCCTGAGAGCAGGGCCAGGCCCAGGGCACGGCTGGAGCTGTGTCAGGGCAGGGGCAGGTGGGATCTCAGCCAAAGGCTCTTCCCACAGAGGGTGCCCAGGCTCCCCAGGGCAGTGGGCACAGCCCCGAGGCTGCCAGAACTGCAGGAGCCTTTGGGAAAGGGGACAGGGCCAGGGGGGAGTGTTGGGGTGTGCTGGGCAGGGCCAGGGTGGCACTGGCTGGTCCCTCTGTGTCCCTTCCCACTCAGCCTATTCTGTGATTCAGTGATTTAATCCTCTGTCTGCAAATAGTGACTCAGTGTGACTTCCAGGTCCTGGCCCAGGAAATATGTCTCCATTTCCTCAGTCTTGCTTCACCCCATGAAAGAGAAACTTCTGAGGTGTAACCAGGCTGGGATTCATTTCACCTCACTTTAGACATCTGTATCTCGTGTCTGTGTCTGACACAGTCATGTGGTATCTCTGTGATCCAGGAGGAAAACAGCTGTTCTGGGCTGTGATTCACCTCCTGGCTTGGCTTAGGTGTATCCCTTAGGGTGAAACCACTTGCACCCCACAAGTGCCTGTTTTCCTCTGCTGGCAATGAAGTCTGGAGTCTAGACAGGTGGCTCAGAGGTAGAGACCTGTCTTGTGGATCTCTGGGGTGGGATGAATCCTCCCCCAGGAGTCAGGACAGCAGGAGATGGCATTGTCCTTTGTACACAATGAACCACCCAGCTGAGTGCCCGTTTGCAGGGCATGGTTTGCCTCCCCAGGGCAGGCTGAAAGCAGCTGCAGGGCAACAAGATGGGCTGATTTACTGCTTCTCCATGGGCATTGTGCCCCAGTTGTGCCCAGCACTTCAGGCAGACTGCTTTCAGGGTGTGAGCTAACCAGCACCAAGGAGGTACATCTCCCCCAGGCTGGTTTTACAGGTGAACTTTCCTTGCTGGGGTGAACCACGTAATGATTCTCACGTGCTGTGACTCAGCTGAGTGCTGAGCTCCTACCCTGAGTGCTCTGCTGAACCAGAGCCTTCCCTCCTGCAGGCACCAGCTCTCCCTGCTGAAGGGGGGATTGCAGGAATACCCTTCCTTGGGGTGCAGTGGGAGGATGAAGGAGTGAATTAGCTGGGAAGCACTGGAATACCTGCAGTGGGTGAGGGGAAGGGGGAGAGGAGAGCAGTGAGTGGGACATGGAGCAGCAGAAGGCTGGGGAGGGCACAGGTGGCACAGGAGCAGAGGTGCTCTGTCACCTGGCAAGGTTTGTCATTCAGAGTGTGGCAGCAGGCCTGGGGAAGCTCCCACAGACCTCAGGTGATTCTCCTCCAGACTCAGGAATATTTGATATCTAGGGGTGGATTTGACTCCCCCATGAGATCCCTGTGCAGGTTCCCACGGATCACACACCCTCCCAGCAGCAGCACAGGAGCTGCTCCCTCCTTTCCTTGCAAGAGGAATCCAAAGTGCTGGCAGCAGGAAGAGTGTCTGTGTGTGTACAGGAGTGCAGGCACATGTACACACCTGTACCCACTTGTCCTGGCATCCTTCTGCCTCGTGCCACCTCCAGGCTGGGCACAGCAAGACAAAGAGTGGCATGTGCTCTGTGTGATGTCTGTCCCTGAATTCCCACTGTTCCAGTTTGAGCTTTGACACAGCCCCAGAGACAGGGCAGAGCCCTGCAGGGGCATTGGGTCCTCCAGGGGAGTCCAAGCAGTGAAAGGACAAGGCTGAATTCTTTTCCTTCATTCCTGGTCGGTGCAGAGCAGGAGGGAAGAGGAGATTGGGTGGTGGAATGGAGTCTCCCTCCGGAACAAATAACTGTAGCTCTTCTCCGGGGTGACTCACACCTCCAGACACAAAGAACAATGCATTTTTCATTGGCAAAGTTCAGCTTCCCAACCCGTGCTGTCACTGGCACCCCAAGCCTGTGCAGTTCATAGAATCACAGAATCCTAGAATGAATTGGGTTGGAAAAGACCTCCGAGATCATCAAGTCCAACCCTTGGGCCAACTCCAGTCCCGTCACCACATCATGGCACTCAGTGCCACGGCCAAGCTCACCTGAAAAACCTCCAGGGATGGGGAATCCACCCCCTCTCTGGGCAGCCCATTCCAATGCCTGAGCACTCTCTCTGCAAAGAAGTTTTTTCTGCTCTCCAACTTCAATTTCCCCTGGCAGAGCTTGAGCCCCCCGTGCCCCCTTGTCCTATTGGTGAGCGCCTGGGAGTTGGCCCGGAATGCCATCCTGCTCTTCAGTGCAGCAGTGACGCCAGCCCTGGAGGAGGGTGCTTGCTCAGGAGCAGACCCGGGTTATGTTTCATGGGAGCAGCTCACGGCCCAACCTGCTGGGGCAGCACCCGTGGGGATTGTGAAATCCGAGTGTTCACAGCCTGGTGGTTGGAGCTGTCTGCACTTCCTGCTGCTGGCAGGCACCACGGGAGCAGTGACACCTCCAAGGGGCTTTAGGGACCCCCACATTGCCATGATTTAAATGCCCTTTGTTTCTAGGCAGCGTTAAACTCAAGGGATACACATTCTCCTCCTCCTCTCCCCAAAATATCCCTATGATTCTATGATTCAAAATACCCACAGATAGAACAGGTGCTTTCTTCTGCTGCCTTTGGTGTCACCTCCAGGTATCTTGGTCTCACTGGAGCACTGACTTCCTTGACATGGATGTGAAGAGAGGGAAGGAATCCAAACAAACCATGGGGATGCACTCGTTTGGTTTTCTCCCTTTCCTGCCAGCTCTTTCTAAAGAAAAGCTGGCAAAAAAAGTCTTCATAGAAGTACCACCACAGGTAGAACAAACAGCCTCAGCAGCCCTTTTTTTTGAAAGGTTTCTGCTTGAGGCTAATATTTTTCTTCTTTATTCTCAGGAGAGTGATGTCTTAGTGTGGAGAAACTCCCTCACTCTCCTGTCTATTTTTTTAGAGGCTCAAATGCCTCTAAAACTTCTCCAGCCTTTGCAATGCCCACAAAACAGTATAGAGTTAAAATGAAAGCAAACATTGAGGGAGGAGGTCACTACCAAAGATCCCTCTCCAGAGAATAGCTGGGGATTTGGGTGGCTCTTCCACCCCACACCCCACCTTAAAACCTTCCAGACACGCGACGTGTCTGCCACTGTCATTCTCCACCAGAATAACCCCTGTCACCTGTCAGCAACCTAAAAGGGCCTTCCCGAGGTCACAGGGAGAGGAAGCCACGCTCGTCTCCTATAAATTCCCAGTGGAAATGAGAGGGCTTCGAAAAAACTTGCCCTGGGGGCAAAGCAGAGCTCGCACCCACCTCCAGTGGCTCTGCCAGCTGCCACTCTGAGAGATGGCTCTGTGGGGTGACACTGGCATTGCACAGCCTGGCACACGGAGGGAAACCACCCTGCTGGTGGAATTTTACAGTTTGCCCTGTAATTTTCCAGCTCCTGGTGTTGCAGCGCTGAGGGGGACGAGAATACCAGCCTTGTGTGGCTGCTGCCACTGCCGGGGGTGAGCTTGGCCTTTGGAAAGTCCCCCTTATTTAAGCTCCTGACTAATTCTTTCAGCTGCTGGCAGATGACACACCTTTCCACGGCGCTGCATCAGGCTGAGGATTTGTTGGGTCCCGAGGGAGGGAGGGAGGCAGATTGAGTCATCCTGGATGCTTTGCTGCTCGGGGAGAGTAGGTCAGACTCCAACCAGAGTTTCCCGACCCCTCACACTTGCCATTCCTTCCCCTGGAGCTGCTGGGGCTCGGAGGTCATACGAGACAGCAAGTGAGAAGAGAGGCAGAGACAGGCAGAGACAGGCAAGGAGGGGAAGGAGGAAACACTAAACTGAAGTCTGCACAGAAGTACACGGAGTGTTTCTGTCCTCACAGTCCATTTCCTCTATTAGGCAAGACACCTCTTGGAATGAACAAGCCTAGTCAAGACCATTCCTGCCTTACACTCCGAGGAAGGGAAAGTCACACTATAAAAACTGTTACCCTTTGGAAAGATTAGCAAATCAGACCAGGGAAAGAGCAGGGGGGAGGCAGACAAATCCCAGACTCAGAAAAGCCTTTCAAAGCAATTAAGGATCTGACTCTCTCCTTGTCTGCCTCAGAGTTTGACACCAGTAAACTAATCCCAGCTTTCATTCCCGCCGTGTCCTCTGCCAGCTGCTGCTTCTCAGGCACTTGCCAGGACGGTGGAGGAACTGCTGTGAGACTCTTGGGGTCTGGTGCATTATGACTGACAGAAATTTTTGCAACTTGAGAAAAAACTCTGGCACCAGCAGCGGTGATTTCGCAATTCTCGCCGTGCCGAGGATGGGGGTGGATTTTCACTGACATAAATAGTGGCTGTTTAGCTGCTCAGCACTTGGGGCTGACTCGTTCATCTTCCCCGAGCCTGGCTTGGGAAACATCGCTTGTCTGGGGTAGTTTGTGCAGTTAATTATAGTTTGAAGGAGGCAGGTGTCATTTTGGGGGGCAGAGGGGTGAGTGAGGAGAGCAGATCCACTGGTAGTCTGTGTGGCAGTGTAAGAGGGGGAAGGTGGGCAGCTTGGCTGAGCCCAAGCTGTACCTGCCCCTGCTGGGCATCCTGGCTGAGCCCAAGGTGTACCTGCTCCTCCTGGGCAGCCTGGCTGAACCCAAGCTGTACCTGGGCATCCTGGCTGTGAGCCCAGGGTGTACCTGCTCCTGCTGGGCAGACTGGCTGAGCCCAAGTTGTACCTGCCCCTGCTGGGCATCCTGGCTGAGCCCAAGGTGTACCTGCTCCTCCTGGGCATCCTGGCTGTGAGCCCAGGGTGTACCTGCTCCTGCTGGGCAGCCTGGCTGAGCCCAAGTTGTACCTGCCCCTGCTGGGCATCCTGGCTGAGCCCAAGGTATAGCTGCTTCTCCTGGGCATCCTGGCTGAGCCCAAGGTGTACCTGCCCCTCCTGAGCAGCCTGGCTGAACCCAAGCTGTACCTGGGCATCCTGGCTGAGCCCAAGGTATAGCTGATTCTCCTGGACATCCTGGCTGGGCCCAAGGTGTACCTGCTGAGCCCAAGGTGTACCTGCCCCTCCCGGGCCACTGCCAGCTCTGCCACCATCCCGCGCCACAGCCACTGACTCACATCCTGCTGCTCCTTCCCGAGGCTTCCAGGAACATGCTGTCTCATAGTGAGATTTGGCCACGCAGGCTCTTGGCTGGGAGCAGCAGCACTGCCTGACCTGCAGTGACAGGGGGAAAACAGGCTCCCTCCGCACTCCAAAGGCATCAGGTAGAGCAGCCACAGAGGACTTTCAGCTCACAGGGCCTGTGAGACCCATTCTCTGGGTTGAATTCTAAGCCTTTAATGCAGCATTTTCTGATCAGTATGCAGAAATCTTGTGGGGACTTTCTTTTTTTAGCCAGCATGGTAGAGATTGTTCTGCTTGTTGTATCAGAATGGGGAGGTGATTTTTGCTCTGTGACCTCAAGCAACAACCTGAGCTGGTGCTGTGAATCACCCAGAGAAATTTGCTGATTTGTGGCTTCCCAATGCCTGACAGCATGACACCATTTCCTTCTGGAGGGAGTAGGGATTTTTTTTTGCCCAGGGAGGTTGTGGACTCCCCATCCCTGGAAGTGTCCAAGGCCAGGTTGGACAGGGCTTGGAGAAACCTGGGCTGGTGGAAGGTGTCCCTGCTCATGGCAGGGGATCAGAACTGGATGGGATTTAATGCCCCATCCAACCCAAATCATTCTGGGATTCTATGATTCTAAGAACACTCACCACACTCAGAGCACAAGATGATGGGTCAAGACCTTGGCTGAAATCACAGTACAACTACTGAGCTCTCATAGAACATCCTTTTGTCTGTAAAACTGACCCTGAGCAGAGGAGACATAAAAATCACTGGGACATAATAAACACGAAGTCCTGGAATGCTATTTCTATGTGATTCTTTTTTGGAGAAGTCACATGCTTTAAAATGTACAACACACCTGCCCCTCTCCTGGAATCACAGAGTCCTGGGTTTGGGTTGGAAGGGACCTTAAAGATCACCTCGTTCCACCCACCCTGCCATGGGCAGGGATGCCATTCATTAGATCAGGTTGCTCTTCATTCTGTACTTGACTATCAATAACAACTTTGGGAGCCAAAATATGCCCTGTGTCACATTGACACAGCTCCTTTGCCTGGCAGGTGTTTGTTTGCCCTCCTTAACCGTGCTGGTCCTGCTGAGCAAGGGTGTCTTCAGGTCTGGGCAAATCCATCTGGGTGTGTCCATTGGGGCTGCAAGGATGGGGAAGGACCTGGAGGGGCCATGGAGGAGCAGCTGAGGGCACTGGGCTTGTCCAGCTGGAGCAGAGGGCACTGAGGGCAGAGCTCAGCAGGGGCTGCAGCTCCTCCCGAGGGGCAGCTCCATCTCTGAGCCCTGAGAGCAGGGCCAGGCCCAGGGCACGGCTGGAGCTGTGCCAGGGCAGGGGCAGGTGGGATCTCAGCCAAAGGCTCTTCCCCCAGAGGGTGGTGGGCACTGCCCAGGCTCCCCAGGGCAGTGGGCATGGCCCCGAGGATGCCAGAGGTGCAGGAACCTTTGGGCAAGGGGCCAGGGGGGAGTGTTGGGGTGTGCTGGGCAGGGCCAGGGGGGACTGTTGGGGTGTCCTTGGCAGGACTAGGGTGGCACTGGATGGTCCCTTGGGGTCCCTTCCCACTCAGCATATTCTGTGATTCAATGATTTAATCCTATGTCTGCAAATAGTGACTCGGTGTGACTTCCAGGTCCTTGCCCAGGAAATATGTCTCCATTTCCTCAGCAGGGCCAGGGCTGGCACTGGATGATCCCTGGGGGTCCTTCCAACTCAGCTCAACTTTGATTGCACGATCCCTTCTGTGCATCCCTGCTCTGGGATACCCATCGTGTGCACAGAGCTGCTCCCTCCGGCCTTTTCCAGGCTGGAATGCCCCCGAGCTGCTCTCGGAGTGCTGTGGCTCTGCCGGTTCGCTCCTTCCCCGAGGGCTCGGGGGATTTTTTGGGTGGTCGGAGCCGGGCGGGTCCCGCGGCCGGGGAGGGGTCGGGCGGGAGCCGCTGAGCCGGTGCGGCACCGCCACCCAGCGGCAGCACCGCGCAACTGCAGGCAGGGAGCGCCCCGCTGGAAAACAGCTGGCAAACAGCGACACGGAGGGGGCACCCCGGGAAAACAGCGACACAGAGGGGACATCCCGGCAAAACAGCGACACAGAGGGGACCCCACAGGAAAACAGCTGGAAAACAGTGGCACAGAGGGAGCACCCCGGGAAAACAGCTGGAAAACGGTGACACAGAAGGGGCACCCCGGGAAAACAGTGAGACNCCGGCCTTTTCCAGGCTGGAATGCCCCCGAGCTGCTCTCGGAGTGCTGTGGCTCTGCCGGTTCGCTCCTTCCCCGAGGGCTCGGGGGATTTTTTGGGTGGTCGGAGCCGGGCGGGTCCCGCGGCCGGGGAGGGGTCGGGCGGGAGCCGCTGAGCCGGTGCGGCACCGCCACCCAGCGGCAGCACCGCGCAACTGCAGGCAGGGAGCGCCCCGCTGGAAAACAGCTGGCAAACAGCGACACGGAGGGGGCACCCCGGGAAAACAGCGACACAGAGGGGACATCCCGGCAAAACAGCGACACAGAGGGGACTCCGCAGGAAAACAGCTGGAAAACAGTGACACAGAGGGGGCTCTGTGGGAAAACAGCTGGAAAACAGCAACACGGGGCATCCTGGAAAAACAGCTGGAAAACAGCAGCACAGAAGGGGCATCCCGGGAAAACAGCAACACAGAGGGGGCATCCTGGAAAAACAGTGACACAGAGGGGACTCCGCAGGAAAACAGCTGGAAAACAGTGACACAGAG
>VWZD01005044.1:0-25203 GCA_013396695.1 Sakesphorus luctuosus | reverse complement strand
GCTCCGCAGGAAAACAGCAGAAAAACAGTGACACAGAGGGGGCTCTGTGGGAAAACAGCTGGAAAACAGGACACAGAGGGGGTACCCTGGGGAAACAGCTGGAAAACAGCAGCACAGAGGGGGCATTCTAGAAAAACAGTGACACAGAGGGGGCTCTGTGGGAAAACAGCTGGAAAACAGCAACACCGGGCATCCTGGAAAAACAGCTGGAAAGCAGAGGCAAAGAGGAGACATCCCGGGAAAAAAGCTGGAAAATGGCATCACAGAGGGGGCACCCTGGACAAACAGACAGAAAACAGCTGCACAGAAGGGGCATCCCGGGAAAACAGCAACAGAGAGGAGGCATCCTGGAAAAAACAGCTGGAAAATGGCGACACAGAGGGGACACCCCGGGAAAACAGCTGGAAAACGGTGGCACAGAAAGGGCATCCCAAGAAAACAGCAACACAGAGGGGGCACTCTGGATAAACAGCTGGAAAACAGGACACAGAGGGGGCACCCCGGGAAAAAAGCTGGAAAACGGCAACATGGAGGGGACAATCCAGAAAAACAGCTGGAAATCAGCAGCCCAGAGGGGACACCCTGCAGAAGGACGGGCAGCTCCCAGGATTTCTCCCCCAGTCTCCTCCCCCCCCGAGCAGGTTTCATTAAACCATTAACGTTACGCAACCTTCGCGCCGCTTAATTAGAGCTGCTGAGCGCGGGGCAGGCGCTGCGTTTTCGGGGCAATAAAACATGACGAGGCACGACAAGATGGTTCAATACTTTCTGCTTAATAGGCTGTTGGGCGGGAGGTGAGAGTCGGGGAGAGCTCGTGACTGCACAGAGAGGTGTGAATTATTGCACCATAACTCTCGCCCCGGAGGGGTTTGGTGCAATTAGTAACTGTTTTCATGTTTTAAAATACATTTTTCTCACACCGTAAAGAGCAGAAATGGAAAGTACTTGCTAATGGGAGAAATAATGGGAGCTACTGGAGCGCTTCTCTCGGTTTCTATGCTGTTTTGATCTGGGTTTTGAATGATTTTGGGGATACTGCTTGGCTTTAAAACTGTGTGGACCCAAAACCCTTTGTAGAAGTAGCTCTTCCTGCAAATCTCTTCAAGGATATTCCGAGTTGGGAAGCAACTCCCGTTTATTTGCAGCATATTTTCATGAAGTGAACTTCAGTCACATGAAACCACACATTCATTTTCTCAGGCCAAGCTACCAACTCCTGAGCTGTGCTCCTCTGTATTTGGAAAGCAGGAAGGGGTTTGTTGCTTTTTTGTGCTGCTCGATCCTGTGTCCAATTCAAACCCATTCCAGTTTAATTTTGGGTAACCTGAAAGCTGAAGGAAAGCAGATATCCCAAAAATAAAACACTGTTTGAGGCCCCCAGTCCAGATCCTCCTGAAGCTGCTGGAAATGCAAAGCTTTTCTGGGAGCTGAGTGTGCCTCTTGACACTGAAATCATTCCATAAAAATGCTATTCCAGGGATACTTTTTTCCACTTATTATTAAAAAGCTATGAGGGTGATGCCTGGGGTTAGTCAGCACAACCTACTTTCATGTCTGGCTATAATATAATGCACTGTATTAACATCCCTGAGTGGATTGCAACTCGTTAACCACTCTCATGTCAAAAAGTGAAGCTTTAAGAGCAAACACAGGGATTGGGAATATGGGTACCAAGACAGAAAATTGATTGGTAGTTTGAAGCTTCACTTAAGCAAGACTTAATGGGATGAGGAGATTAATAAAGAGGGTCTCTCAGGCTATCTGACACTGCTTCAAGTACCCCAGAGGTCAATAATAACAGCAAATGGATGAGGCAGGGCAGGTCTCTCAGTTAAAGGCTCTTTCTGGATGTTCCTGGACAGGTACTTGGTCCATTACCTGGTTTTCAGTCAGGATGTAGCTTTGTGTGTTGGTGTCCATCAGGAAGAGCATTGCCATCAGGTCAGGGAGGGCATCTTGCCCCTCTGCGCAGCCCCGGGGGCACACCTGCTGTGCTGGGTCCAGTTCTGGCTCCTCAGGGCAGGAGGGATATGGAGCTCCTGCAGAAGCTCCAGGGGAGGGAGACAAAGATGCTGAAGGGCCTGGAGCATCTCTGGGAGCAACACAGGCTGAGGGAGCTGGGGCTGTTCAGCCTCCAGAGCAGGGGACACTGAGGGCACCTCCCCATGGCTGGCAGTGCCTGCAGGGAGGGGGCAGAGCAGGGGACACTGAGGGCACCTCCCCATGGCTGGCAGTGCCTCAGGGAGGGGGCACAGCAGGGGACACTGAGGGCACCTCCCCATGGCTGGCAGTGCCTCAGGGAGGGGGCAGAGCAGGACCAGGCTCTGCTCAGGGGGCCCAGCAATGGCACAAGAGGAACGGGCAGGAACTGATGCCCAGCAAGTTCCACCTGCACAGGAGGCAGAACTTCTTTGCTGGGCAGTGACCAGTGGAGTCTCCTCACTGGGGACATTCCAGACCCATCTGGACACAATCCTGTGCCATGTGCTCTGGGATGGCCCTGCTGGAGCAGAGAGGTGGCACCAGATGAGCCTCTGTGGGCCCTTCCAACATCACCCATCCTGTGATGCCAATTCTGGTAGCACTGAAAGAAAGAAACCATATTTCAATTCATTCTTCTCAGTGTTCAGTAAATCCATGGCAAGGTCTTGCTTCCTCTTCTGCTCCTGCTGTGTCTTTTTTTTTGCATCTTCTTACTGTTGTTTTACATTTATTTGTATTTATTGCACTTGGACCAGGATCCACCCCAGTGAGTGCTGGGCAAGGTACCAGACAAACCCATGTCTCTTGTCCTGAAGTACCAAGGGAAAAGGAGAAAAATAGCAGGCAGAGCTACCCCACCACAGCAGGAGAAGGCAGTTTGTTCTCTCCTTTCAGTCTGAAAATCAAGGGCAGGTGGCAGCAACCCCTTCACACACACCCAAGTCCCTCTGAAGAGCCTTTTCCTCCCTTCCCTGCAATGCTGATCTAAGGACTGAGCACCTGAAAGGTGATAAAATATTCCTAGCCAAGGGAGTTCAGTAACTTCTGCCACTGCCTATTCAAGAGGAATTTCTGCCTGCAAAGGGTGGGCAGGCACTGGCAGGTGCTGCCCAGGGAGGTTTGGAGTGCCCAGCCCTGGAGGTGCCTAAGGCAGGACTGGCCGTGGCACTGAGTGCTCTGGGCTGGGGGTCAAGGTGGGCATGGGGCACAGGGTGGGCTGCAGGGGCTGGCAGGGCTTTTCCAAGGTGGGCATGGGGCACAGGGTGGGCTCCAGGGGCTGGCAGGGCTGTGCCAAGGTGGGCATCGGCACAGGGTGGGCTCCATGGACTGGCAGGGCTTTGCCAACCTTAAAACTTCTGGGATTCTGTGCTGTAGTTGAGCAGAACCTTTGGCAGAGAGGTGAGAGAGATTGTCCCCAGTGGCAGGGCACATCAGGAGCAACCTGGGCAGGAGGAACAGAGAAGGGAATGCCCATCCCTTGGCCGGGTTTCTATCAGGATTCAAGTACTTGGATGCAGGACTGAAATGGGTGGGATTTCATGCTGAAACAAGGGAGCAATGATTTAATTAACCCCATTTGAGAGCTGAGACCGTGGTGACACACCATGACAAGGCTCACTCTGCAGAGGCTTTGTGGTATTTATCCTGAATTCCCTCATCTCTCTCCCTGTGATCTTAATGAACACCAGACATAAACAATCAGGTGATGCTTCGACTCAGCACACAACAGGTTTTGTGTTGGGTCTTCTTGTTCCTACTGGAGCCCATTCAGTGCAATTGGATGTTGCTTTTAAACCAGCATGAGTCAACTGATTTTATTTTTAAGGAAGTCTGCCTGAAAAAAATAATAAATGAAATATTAATAATACGAGAATTTGAATATGTTACTCAGCAGAAAAATCTCGACAAGACCTTAATTCATTCTGCAGCTTCACTGGTTATTTTTTCAAAGCTTGGAGTTTGGTATAAACCTTCCCTTTGTAAACAGAGGAAACAAACAAAATGTAAAACTCGTCTCCATAAAGAACAACAAAATTATTTTTTCCAGATGAGCTCTCTAAATGGAAGATCAAAGTCCTCATCTCAGACTGGGGAAGTTTCCCTTCCATGCTGGTATCAGTTTTATCTGAACACAGATCATCCAGCATTTGCTTTTTTTCAATAAAGGCAATTATCTTGATGGAGCTGCAGCTCTCAAAGCTGAAGAAAATAGAACAGAATTTACTAAAAATGGGCAAAAAGGAAAAAATCTGGGTAGGTAAAGGGGGGGAGGAATCTCTTTGATTCCTCTGAGTTATACAAAAATGAGACATTTCTATAGACTAAAAATCACCAGCATCATCTGCAAAGAGGGAATCAGCAGAGAGAGTTGTTTCTGCATTGATGCAACTGGCTGGGGCAAACTCCCTGTTGTGATCTCTGAGTCCAAACTGAGCCAAAATAACGGGTTGGTGGATTTTCCTGCTGTATCTGCATCCCATCAGGAGCTGCAGGGGTGGAATGAGGGGGAAGGACTTCCCACTGCCAGAGGGCAGGGCTAGATGGGATATTGGGCAGGAATTGGTGGCTGGGAGGGTGGGCAGGCCCTGGCACAGGGTGGGCAGAGCAGCTGTGGCTGCCCCATCCCTGGGAGTGTCCCAGGCCAGGTTGGACAGGGCTTGGAGCAGCCTGGGCTGGTGGCAGGTGTCCCTGCCCATGGCAGGGGTGGCACTGGGTGGGCTTTGGGGACCCTTCCCACCCAAACCATTCTGGGATTCCATGATTTTCAGCTCAGAATTTACATTATCAATAAGGTCATTTTTGTGCAGAAAATAGAGAGTGTTTCAAGAGAGCTCAGCAAATGTCCAAATTGTTTCTGATAAAACACACACATGGCCTGGTGCTTCTCATTTAGTGGAATATTCTTTAAAATTTTCCAGAGTTTGCTCTGAGCAAAAAAAGGCAAAAAAACCCATAAAAATTATATCAGAATTATATCAGATTCCATGTAAGGCTTTGTGTTTTTGAAACTTCTGTTTCTGTGGCTGTACCCATCACTCTGAATTTATTTCTGTATTTTAGGGTATGTAAAGCAGATGTACGAAATACCTGTTCATTTTATAAAGCCTGGGATTTTCAAAGGAGTGAGGAATTGAAATCCCCCAGTCCTATTCACCCGCTAAATCTGCCTTCTGGAGGGCATTGGTATCACCCTCCATCTGTCTCTCACACACACAAATGTATTTTCATCTGTTTTTTCTCCCTCTATTTGCACCCTTGCAAATAAACACTCACAGTTCGGTATTTTTATCTCCATGGTGCCCTACTTGGAACTTTTTTGGCTAAAAGGAATGTGAACACACAGCCCCAAATCATAATGCTTCTCAGCAAGGAATAGTTTTTCCCTTTGGAAGTCTTAATCTGCTTTTCCCTGACTTATTGCCTTTCCTACCATTAATGTGAAACAGCAAAAAAAAAAAAGAATCAAAAAGAATTCATAAGAATTCATAAGAAAAAAAACTGATCCAAACCCACAGATACACAAATAATATTTCATAAAGCACTTCACTTACAGGTCTCCTGGGGGGCTTGGAACTGAAATGTGACCACCAGGCTGTTTGAGCTCAGTTTCCACCATGTGCTTTGGTTCAGAGGTTTGATTGCAAAGCAAATTTGCTGCTGACACCAAGTTGGGAGGGAGTGTCGACCTGCTGGAAGGCAGGAGGGCTCTGCAGAGGGATCTGGAGAGACTGGAGAGATGGGCTGATTGCAATGGGATGGAGTTCAACAAGGCCAAGTGCAGGTCCTGCCCTTTGGCCACCCCAAGCCCTGCAGCGCTCCAGGCTGGGCACAGAGTGGCTGGAGAGCAGCCAGGCAGAAAGGGACCTGGGGGGACTGAGGGACAGGAAGCTCAAGAGGAGCCAAGAGTGTGGCCAGGTGGCCAAGAAGGCCAATGGCATCCTGGCCTGGATCCAAAGTAGCGTGGCCAGCAGGCCCAGGGCAGTGAGCCTTCCCCTGGACTCTGCCTTGGGGAGGCCACACCTTGAGTGTTGTGTTGAGTTCTGGGCCCCTGAGTTGAGGCAAGAGATTGAGGGGCTGGAGCGGGGCCAGAGAAGAGCAAGGAGGCTGGAGAAGGGAGTGGAGCACAAGTGCTGTGGGGAGAGGCTGAGGGAGCTGGGGGTGTTTGTGCTGGAGAAGAGGAGGCTCAAGGGGGACCTCAGCACTCTCCACAACTCCCTGACAGGATGTCATACACAGGTGGGGGTCGGTCTCTTCTCTCAGGGAACCAGTAGTAGGGCAAGAGGGCAGGGGCTCAAGCTCTGCCAGGGGAAGTTTAGGTTGGATATCAGAAAGAAATTCTTTGCAGAGAGAGTGCTCAGGCATTGGAATGGGCTGCCCAGAGAGGGGGTGGATTCCCCATCCCTGGAGGTGTTTAAGGTGAGCTTGGCCGTGGCACTGAGTGCCATGATGTGGTAAAGGGACTGGAGTTGGATCAAGGGTTGGACTTGATGATCTCGGAGGTCTTTTCCAACCCAGTTCATTCTAGGATTCTGTGATTCTGTGATTCTGCCCTTCCAAACAGCCTATAGGTCTCTTTTTGGTTGCAGACACCAGGCAAGTTCAGCCGTCCCCGCCGTGGTCCTATGACCAGTCCTACCAGTACCTGGGCTCCATCGCCGCGCCCTCGGTGCACCCGGCCACGCCCATCTCGCCGGGCAGGGCTGGTGGCATGTCCTCACTCACCGCCGAGCTCTCCAGCCGCCTCTCCAGTGAGTACCCAACACCTGCTGCCCCCATGGGTCTCACCCCACCCAGGGGGTGACTCGGGTGCCAATCAGTGGCACCGTCCCCCAGGTGCCACAACAGCCCTTCTGCGGTCGTGGGGAAACCCACGGAGGGTTCTCTGCAGCAAATCCGCCCCGGGGTTTGGGGAGGGGTTTTGCAAAGAGAGGGAAATGCAGAATTATAGTAAATGGATCATATTTTAGTGAATTAATTACCTTTTAATAAATGAATACCAGGATCCCTGAGGATGGCAAAGCCCTGCCAGCCCCTGCAGCCCACCCTGTGCCCCATGCCCACCTTGGAAAAGCCCTGCCAGCCCCTGCAGCCCACCCTGTGCCCCATGCCCACCTTGGCCCCCAGCCCAGAGCACTCAGTGCCACGGCCAGTCCTGCCTTGGGCACCTCCAGGGCTGGGCACTCCAACCCTCCCTGGGCAGCCCCTGCCAGTGCCTGCCCACCCTTTGCAGGCAGAAATTCCTCCTCATGTCTAACCTGAATCACTGACTGGTTCGTGTTAGAACAGACCTTTAAAATCATCTCGTTCCAACCCCCTGCCAGGAGCAGGGACACTTTCCACCAGACCAAGTTGCTCCTGGGGCTTGTGCCCAAATGTACTACTGTCAAAAAAGAACTAAAATAGGAGAAAGAAGCACTTTGAAGATGTATGGAGCTATAAAAATAGTTTGGATTCCTGAAGAGCTCTCCTTTCTGCCAAGAAATGAATGGCACTGATATTCCAGTTGTTTCCTTCCCTCGCTCTCTAGTTCAGACCAGAGCACAGCAGGTTATGGGTGGACAATTTGGCTGCAGCTTTGACATTTGAAGTGTTGCACTGGATTGTGGGGTTACATCTCCATCCAATTGTACTGCAGAGCTTTACAAGCCAGCAGAGAAATACAGCCTGGAAGTGAAAGCCACCCCCCTGGTTCCACCATCTCAGCCGACCATGTGCTGCCTCAAAGCCACACATATTGACCCAATCTGTGTGTGTGCAGCAGCAGGGATTGTCTGAGCACAAATGAGAACCATATCATTCTAATTTGCATAGAGCTTTTGCAAAAATACCTCCTCTGGCTGCACATCTTGCTCTGATTTGAGTACTCAGGGCTGCTTCTGAGATCAGAGAGAACCACTTGAATGTGCTCCAGCCTGTTCTGTTGTCATACAGAGCCTGCTTTGAAAGACCCACAGGAATGATGCACACCAAAAGCAAATTATTTGTTTGGTCTGGGTGTTAATTGCATCATAGAAATAGCTGAAAATACAGAAAACCTTTCAGAGGGAAAGTAAAAGAGGGTAATTTCTTCTTTATAAAAAGCCTGCAAAAATTCTAATTCTTTATTAGCACACTCTGCCTTTAAAATGAAAATGCCCATTTTTAGTTCCTTTGCCGAGTTTCCCTCCCTTTGCAGTCAGAATCACAGGAGGGGTCAGGCTGGAAGGGGCCACAGTGAGTCATCTGGTCCCACCTCATCTTTACAAATCTTGAGTGTTTTTCACAATGCTTCCAAAATGTTGCTTCTACATTTAATGTCATCCTGTATTCCTGGAGAAATCTGCCACAAGACTTTGTCCCCAGGCCCATTACTGTCACACACACTTGTTCTCTACCCAAGAAACTTCTCCTTGTCAGAACAAAGAGCAAAGGGAGGAGTTTTTCAGGCCCTCCCATCTAAAGACCTGGTGCCACCAAAGAAAAAGCAATGATGTGGGATGTAGTTGAGACACCTTGACATGAAGTGTCATTATGCTGCTTTTTGCAAAGACAGAACAAACCCTCATCTGATAAGTGATGTATCCAAGTAGGAAGCTTGATATCTTTCTCAGGAATGAGGGCTGGAAGTACCATTTAAAGTCTGGCAGGTCTTCAGATGTCACCCTTGACCTTGGCTACTCCAAAGTTCCTGCTGTTCCACACCACAGCCCTATTAAATCTAAAGGTGCTGGGGTCTAGAGAAAGGAAATGTGTTCCCATCAATCTTCCATTAAAAAATGGAAGGCAGATTCAAAAAGGAGACATTCAGCAAGTGTCAGACTTTTTCTAAGGGATTTACAGAAAACCATCAGTGGGTTGATGTGTCACTGATGAGCTTTCAGAGCTTGGAGTGGTGAGAGCCAAGGGCTTTGTTTTCTCTCTGCTGCTTCTCATGAGTATTTCCTTCAGCACATGGCTCCTCCTCTGCAGACTCCACACCTTGTCTGACAGAAGAACTTGTCTTCTGGAAAGATTTTTTCCTAATTATTATTGTAGTTATTTTAATCGTGCAGAGCTGCCAACTCTGGGGACTGACACCTTCCATTAACCTGAGTCATGATGGAGATCCTTCCTAAAGAGGCCATTTATCTGCTCTGTTTGTTTAATCCATGCACACCAGGCAAAGAGATGATGGGACTGGACATAATTCCATGGATGTCAGACAAAGTAGAGCAGAATTTGACTGTCCTATGAAACATTTCAGAATGAGAGGACACAACCTCAAGCTGGGCCAGGGCAGGGGCAGGGGGCACAGCAGCAGGGATTTCTGCCTGCCAAGGGTGGGCAGGGGCTGCCCAGGGAGGGTTGGAGTGCCCAGCCCTGGAGGTGCCCAAGGCAGGACTGGCCGTGGCACTCAGTGCTCTGGGCTGGGGGCCAAGGTGGGCATGGGGCACAGGGTGGGCTCCAGAGGCTGGCAGGGCTTTTCCAAGGTGGGCATGGGGCACAGGGTGGGCTGCAGGGGCTGGCAGGGCTGTGCCAAGGTGGGCATCGGGCACAGGGTGGGCTCCAGGGGCTGGCAGGGCTTTTCCAAGGTGGGCATGGGGCACAGGGTGGTCTCCAGGGGCTGGCAGGGTTTTTCCAACCTCAGTGACTCTGGGATTTCACTCAGCAGGATGAGAAAGGCTTCTGGCACACAGGAAAGAAAAAAGGTCACTCCCCAAACATTTCATTCTGTTGTCCATTTTACCTACTCACCAGAGCCAAGCTGTTCAGGAGTTAGTGACAATCACATAGACATCTATGAGGACACAGATATGAAAACCTCAAATAAACCTGATTTATCTTGGCTTTGAGAGTTGTAAGGAGCTCTGGTTCCCAGCTGGGCTGAGCCCCTGGGTGTAAACCCCACCTGTGCACGTCCAGAGGAAGATTTTTTTGCTCCATGGAGCTTCCCATTTGAGACAGCCAATAAAACTGGTGGCAAGGAGAGGCTATGCAAAACTGCACAGTTTATGTATTATATTTATATCCCATCAGTGTCCCTGGTGACTCAAATGATGTTGGGCGAGGAGCTTGAGATCTGTGTCACTCTTCCCCACCCACCCAAGGACAAGGACACTCAAGGTGTAAATAATTGCATGTGCTGTGAAGTCTGTGAGAGTGAACACAGGAGAGAGCCTGGCACTCCTCTTTAATTGGTGCTTCACTGAAATTCAGCCCAAACATCCAACTCTACGAGCAGGAGGACAATGACTGCACAGGGAGCAGGGGAGGGGCGGCTCTGCTCTGGAGGCTTTGGTTGACCACAGACCAGAGTCTGGATGTTGTAGCCCCAAACGTGTGAACATTTGTTCTGCCAGCTCAAAATTCTTCATAGAAAGGCTTATTATGATTAGATATTTGAATGGGCTTCCCAGGGAGGTGGTGGAACCGCTGTCCTTGGTGGTGTTTAGGGAAGGACTGACCATGGCAATCAGTGCTCTGGGATGGGTGACAAGGTGGGCATCAGGCACAAGGTGGGCTCCATGGGTGGGGAGAGCTTGTCCAAACCAATCTTAGTGCCTCTGGCATTCTCTAATGGTTCTGTCTCCCTTCCCTCCCACTCAGGTGCTTCAGACCTGACTGCATTCAGCGACCCCCGGGTGGGCATCGACCGCTCCTTCCCCGCGCTCCCGTCCATCTCCGACCCTCGGATGCACTACCCGGGTGCCTTCACCTACACACCAACACCCGTCAGTTCGGGCATCGGCATTGGCATGTCTGCCATGTCCACGGCCACCAGATACCACACATACCTCCCACCACCCTACCCCGGCTCATCCCAGGCACAGGGCAGCCCTTTCCAGACCAGCTCACCTTCCTACCACCTGTACTACGGCACCTCGGCCGGCTCCTACCAGTTCTCCATGATCTCGGGTGGGGACCGGTCCCCGCCGCGCATCCACCCGCCCTGCACCAACGCCTCCACGGGCTCCACGCTCCTCAACCCCAACCTGCCCACCCAGAGTGACGTGGTGGAGGCTGAGGGCAGCCACAGCAACTCCCCCACCAACATGGCAACCACGGCGCGGCTGGAGGAGGCGGTTTGGCGGCCATACTGATGGCAAGGAGTTTGGCGGCAGGACTAACGCGCTTCCCGTGTCCCGGTGCCCGCAGGTATCCCACCAAAACCCTCCTCCTTGCCCATGGGCGCTGCCATGGCCGTGCATCAGCTTGAGGAGCAAGCCCTCCAGAAGGCAGCACTCCCAGGAGCGGTGGCACGTGCCAGTCAGGCCCTGGAGAAGAGCCAAAATACTCCTTATGGGAGGGCTGAGCTTCTGGGAAGGAGGGATGCCCAAGCTGGTGGTCTCCAGAGGCAGCGAGGGTGGGTAGGAAGGTTCCCAGTTTGTTTCCAGGTCTGTGGCTTCCTGGGCTGGAAGGTCTCCACAGTCCTAAAGAGAGTTTCGGTTCACTTCTATTTTTAAGACTTAAACCTAAAAAAAAAGAAAGAAAAAAAAAAGAAAAAAATCATAGTGAGTTTACTGCATCTAATGGACATTTTAACTGTAAGGAAGTATAGGAAGATTCCCAGAGGGAAACTGTGAATGCTCCTGTTTTAGCAATGCTGTGAATGAGAGGTTTTATATGTTGGACTTCATTCTTTCTTTTCTTTGTTTTGTTGGGGTTTTTTAAACATGTTGTATATTCCAAAGAATATGGGGGTTTTTTTATTGCTGGGTGGGGGTTTTTTGTTGGTGTTGTTGCTTTGGGGTGGTTTTTTTTTTGTTTTTTGGGGGTTTTTTTTAGGATGCAGCTCATCCTGCTTTGCATCTAATTTCTCTTGGCACCTTATAAATTGCAAAAACAAAAGATTTTGCTCTTTTTTTGTTTGTTTGTTTTAATCATGCTTGCTTCTTTCTTGCTTTGTCAACTGAAAGAATCAACCCCTTTTTCAATGATTTAATTTAACTTTTTATCTCTTGGACTTTTTTTTTAACACAACGGCTACAGCCTTGGGTCATTTTCAACTACTGTACTTCTTTGATGAGTTCATTGATATTTATGCTTGATATTTAGACTTTTCTTATTTGTTGATACTATTATTATTTAAATATGCCTATGTTAAAAAAATTTATCAGCAATTGCCTTTTTCTGGTAGCAGCCAAAGTCAAATTTATCCCATTGAGAAAGGCTGGATAACGATGGGTAAAGTGACCTCCTAATTACCTAGAAATATTGTTTACAATTATCTCACTCTCATTTTACTCAGCTCATTGGGCTCAGATTCTCAGAGGCACTGAGGTGCCCAATTCCCACTGGAAGGCACGAAAATCCTTGGGAATTTCTGTGCCTTCCCTTGCAGTGGAGTCATCTCTCCCTATTCCCCCCGTGCTTTTCCTTCGTCGCCAGTGGTGACCCTCAAGATCAGGAATCAGGATGTACATATTCCATAAGGTAGATTCAATATTCCCTAATTTAATACAAGCCCATATGGCCCCGTTGTGCTCCTGAGCTTGCCTGGCCTTCCTAGCAGTGCCAGTGGTCCTTCAGAAGTGAAAGCCAGCATGCAGGTTTGAGGGAGGTGAGGCCCTGGCACAGGTTGGGCAGAGCAGCTGTGGCTGCCCCATCCCTGGGAGTGTCCAAGGCCAGGTTGGACAGGGCTTGGAGCAGCCTGGGCTGGAGGGAGGTGTCCCTGCCCATGGCAGGGGGTTGGAATTGGACGGTCTCTAAGATCCCTTCCAACCCAACCCACTGCACGATTCTGTGATTCCTTCAGCATGGCAAGGCTGAAGTCCTGGCTCTGGTGGAATCTGCGTGAGATTTACTCCCAGCTCAGCAGAGCCAAGATTTCTGTGCAGAACAAAAGCCACATTCAAGTCTGCTGGAAAATAGATCCAGGATGGGGTCGTCAGGCTCATCTGCAAAGCACCACCAAAGGCAGAGCCCAAACAGTTCTTCCATCCCACCTTCTGGGGGCAGGGGAAGGGTGTGCAAAGCTGGTGGAGACAATGCCCTGCCCTGCAGCACGTCCCAGGCTCCTCCTCCCGGCACGTTCAGCGCTGCCCATCGTTGCAGCACAAACGTCTCTGATGTCACTGTAAAGTTTATGGCACTATTTTATTGGAGAGTTTGGTCTGAGTGCAGTTGTTTGTACTACTCCTTAATTCCAAACTGCTGATGTTGACACGTGTGGGTCCCAAATGAGCTGATTGTTATTTAATGTACCTCTTGAAATGAGAGAAACAATTGCGGGTCAACTTGGAGAGTATTTGAAAGCAGGACTTCAGATCAGTGTTTGATGTTTAAAAAAAAAATGTTAAAAGGATTCAAATTTAAAAGATCCTTGGCTGCAGGCAGCAAAACAGCTGGATTTATTTAAAACCATTTGTTTTTCAAGTTTTCCTTTTTTATATATATATGATTTTGCTTCTTTGTTTAAGTCAGATGCAGTAGCACTTTGGTATTGAAAAAGTTGTGAATCGAAGAATTTACATTGTCAATAAGGTCATTTTTGTGCAGAAAATAGAGAGTGTTTCAAGAGAGCTCAGCAAATGTCCAAATTGTTTCTGATAAAACACACACATGGCCTGGTGCTTCTCATTTAGTGGAATATTCTTTAAAATTTTCCAGAGTTTGCTCTGAGCAAAAAAAAAAGGCAAAAAACATAAAAATTATATCAGAATACTTTAATATATATTTTGAAAGTCTGGAAACCTTGCTGAATGTAGAAATACAGAGACCCTGCCTGTTGTGGCATTTACATAGTTGGGGACTCACCTCTTCAGTAGCCTGAAAAAAGTCCTTTATCACTATAAACAGTAGCTGTGGTACAGAATCCACCTCACACATTCTCTGTGGCTGTGCAATTAAAATCATAATTTATTGCAGCTCCCACATGTGCCTTGTGATTGGACCACCCAAGTGCATAATGCTGGGAGAGGGAACCCAGAAGGGAGGGAGAGAAGCTTGGGAGGGAAGGGCTACCATGGCTAGGAGACTTGGAGAGGAACTTTGGACAAGGTATGGAGTGACAGGACAAGGGGTGATGGCCTTAAGCTGAAGGAAGGAAGGGTTAGGTGGGATATTAGGAAGAGATATTTCCCTGTGAAGCTACTGAGGCCCTGGCACAGGTTGGGCAGAGCAGCTGTGGCTGCCCCATCCCTGCAGTGTCCCAGGCCAGGTTGGACAGGGCTTGGAGCAGCCTGGGCTGGTGGGAGGTGTCCCTGCCCATGGCAGGGGTGGCACTGGGTGGGCTTTAAGGTCCCTTCCAACCCAAACCATTCCATGATTCTTTGAGTTCAGCCCAGTGGCAGAAGTGAGGTCATTGGGGTCACCAGAGGGAGGTTGTTGTGGTCACCAAAGGGAGGTTGTTGTGGTCGCTCCCAGGCCAGTTGGTCACCACAACGTCCTTCCTGCTAAAGCCCTTTGCCCCTTTCAGCCACCAGGATTGAAAACCACCCACCACTTCTGCAACTAAAAGATTGAGGATTCCCAGGAATGGGGAGTTGACACCTCTCGGCTTGGAGATCAGACCCTACTGAACATTGTTTATGCATCTCCTTTCTCCACACTTGTCCTTAAGGTGAAGTTTAATTGTGAGGAAGTACAGAACTGGTCACCACACTTGTCCCATGTCCTACTGCCACTTTACTGGGGTTTCCCACTGTCTCCCATGTGGTAATTTCCAGCAACTAAACTTTTGAGTCCAGTCTCCCTGTGCACATCAAGCACAGCACAAAGCATCTCCCTCCTGAGAGAGGAAACACCAAGTTCATTATCCCTGGCAATTAATCTGTTAAATCACTGTGGGTTTCAGAGTGCCCACTCACAAGAAACCACAGCTCAGTCATATCTGTATTTTTGTAGCCACCTCCCGTCCCACTGAGGACAGCAAAGATCTTCAAGGCTGTGAAAATGCTCTCATGTTGTTCCTCTTGTATCTTAAGGGCACTTAGCAGGCAGAAAAAGGACATTTGGATAGAACATTTCCCCCATTCACATCTCCAAATTAGAGTATATAAGTATATATTTTTATATAATGTATATATTTATATAGTTTTATCATCCCACTAACTGAATGGGATTAAAAAATAGAACTATTGTGCTTCTGCTGTTGCAGTCAGTGAGTGCCTTTGGTGCCTTCCCCTCCCAAAACACAGCTCAAGGCAGTCCTTACTGTCACCTTGGGTGTTCCTTTGACAAGGCAAAACTCCCTGTCCAGATGCAGCCAAATGTACCAAACAGCTTCAAAGGCAACACAAGGCCCAGCTCTCGTTGGCTCCAAGGCCAAATATTTCACTCTCCAACAGCTTTTCTGCTCCTTTAAGAGTTCCTGCTCATTTCTAGGAGCGTTAGTCCAAGGATGGGTGGATGCAAAGTGCATCCTCCCCACGAAGGATTGAATTTGTAGAATTATGCCAAAATCTCTGCTGGGAAGAAGAGCGATCCTTCCCTCCAAACTCCCCACAGCCTTTGCCAAAGTGTTCCTAATTCCCTGCACTCTTGAAACATTCATTACTGCTTTCTGGGTGACCTTTTCCATCGGTGTGTTTGAAGATTCAGGGAGAAGTGGATTGTTTTTCTATCAGAGCAAAACACTCGCTTGTTTTCCTGCTTTGTAACATTTTGGTTATTTTATTTTTGTTAACCTTTGCTTGGTCAGTATCAACCACTCAGCATTTTTCTCCTTGTCCTAAAAGGGTTGCATCTACAGAGTTACTTGTATTTATGTCTGTAAATAGATTTCAAAAGCTTCATAGCAAAATATTTAGTGCTTGTAATTACTCTGCCTTTTTTTTTTCATTCTTCTGTGTTTTTAATGAACTTACCTTTGTGTTTCCTTAAATACTGTAGTGAGACTTATTTCTTTCCAAATTAGCTATTTTTAGGCTTCCAGACGAACTACATTTTTATTCACTTTTGTAAACAGTTATAGCATGGTCTCTATCCAACATCCTTCACTTTTTGTGGTAGGGGACAAACAATCTGGGGGTTATTTGTGGTGTTTCGGGCCGGGCAGTTCCGTCTCTCCTTAAAAACCAAAGCAGAGCTTTCAGGGTGAGGTTTTGAGGACACAGCAGGGGCCAACAACCCTTGCCAGAATGGCACCAAAGGGCATTTGTTCAGCATTTTCTGACCATGTTTACAAAACAGATGTTGCACCATCCTGCACCAGCCCCATTTCCCCTTGGCACTGCCACTCTGGGCATTCCCAGGAGGGGAAACCACCAGGCAGTGGATGTTGCCTTGTTTTTGGGGGGCTGATCTAGGCGGGGGTTTCTTCTTGGGGAGGGAGGGAGGGGACAGGTGGCTGCTGTTGTTTTGAAACCAGATAGGAAAAGAGCATAGAGGAGATTTTTCCCCCACTACAGGAAGTCTCTAAATGCCACGTCAGACTCTTGTTGTCCATAGGGATGGCCGTGTCCAGCACCACAGGAGAAGTCATTACAACTACACCCAGAGCAGCTGGACTGCTGCGTTAGTTCTAATGAAGACTTTCTTTCTTTCTTTCATTCTTTGTACCACAGTTTCCTCTGTAAATTCAGTATCATAATTAGTGTGAATGACAAATAAAATGTTTGGCAAGTATGCACATGGGCCTGGTGCATTCTTTCATCAGGGGAAAATAACCCTCTCAGAGAAAAAGGAGCCATCAGGAAAAGGGCAGAGTGTCACCCACAACATCAAAAATGTTACCCAGATTTTTTTGTTGTTGTTTATTAATTTCTTTGCTTTTTAACAAAATGGCATTTTCCTGCTGGGGAGTGACCTGGTGATAGGGCTGCAATACAACATGACCCTAAAACAGGAGTGAAATTTTGGATGGGGCTTGGAGCAGCCTGGAATAGTGGGAGGTGTCCCTGCCCATGGCAGGGGGTGGCACTGGGTGGGCTTTGGGGTCCCTTCCCACTCAAACCTTTCTGTGATTCTGGGATTCTGTGAAATGAGACTTTTCAGGTACAGAAGTTCAGTAAGTGCATTATATCCCTGACTTCTTGATTAAATTTCTGTATTTCAAGCTCATTGACAGCTCTTATTTTGCTTCTTGGATTTGACCCTTTTTGACACTGATGGTTTGAACCCTCTAGGTAGTTTTGAAGTCATATTACTTATACACTGTTTTTCTCTTTAAATAAATAATGAAGCAGCAGGAAAAAATTGAATAAATATTGGCAGTTCATTTTGAATACATATTTATATATAAAACCTTCTGAAGTTGCCCATTACACAACATATGGCATAATATTAAGGGAGATTTTAGCATCATCCTTCCACACAATAATCACAGAATCACAAAATGATTTGCATTGGAAAGGACCTTAAAGATTATCTTGATCCAACCCCCCTGCACCTTCCACTAGGCCAGGTTTTTATATATTACATATAAAATGTATATATGTACAAGCAATAACTTCCATCTGCTCCTCTCAGTGAAGTGAAAAACCAGCTACAAAGCAAACGACTAAAGGTGTATTTTTCCTCTGACAACTCACAAGGAAACCCTCCACCTCTCAAATGATAATTCATTATATTTTTAAAATTAGGGCCAAGGTAGCAAGAGAAAAATTACTGAATTCTGGGTGCCTCCATCCACACCCCTCCCCGATGTGGTTACTGCTTACCCTGCTCAGTGTGGCCACATGACATTTCTTTCCAGCACTATCCCATGTTATCCCAAAATATTGCACTTATATTTTTGAAGGAACCACCCCACAGATTCTTCTCCTTGCCCTGACACCCCAGAGCTCTTTCAAGGTGGATGATAAAACAGAGCACATATTTATTTCCTTGCTCACTTTAACCCAACGGGATGACATGAATAGCAACAGTCAAAACAACCCCAAAAATATGACAGCCAAGGGCATCTCAACAGAAATATCTGCTGCTGGATTTTGAAGGCTCTGTGGAGGACAGACCAGTAGAGTTCTCGTTGTGCAGAGTTTGGGAGGGTCTCAGACTGCCACTGCCACTTTAACTAGATCCATGTATCCCACGGGAACCAGATCCATGTATCCCATGTATCCTTGTGGGAAAGGCTGTGTCTTCCTTCCTTACCAGCAGCAGCTCAGGTCCCCCATACCCTCAAACCCACCACTTTTCACAGTGGTGGTGCCATTCCAGATTGGTGGCACCGGTTTGGTGTGGGATGAACGAAGAACTACAGGCAGCTCCTCCTGCCCCTCTGCCTTCCACTCTGCCAGGGAAGCTGGAAAAGGTGGGAGCAGAGAGCCCTGGGCAGACAGGGCAGTCCTCAGGCACTCGAGATGACCCACCATGCCAGTTTTGGCAGCTGAGGATGCCTAGGTCAATCCTCCCCCTCTGGCTGCTGAGAGGGAGGAAGAGGAAAGGGCAGAGAAGGGGATGAAGAGCAAGGCTGGAGGCTGCTGTTTGTGAGAGGAGGGGCTGCCAAGGGTGAATGCAAAAAGGCTGCTGACTCCTTGTGACATCTCACACCCAGCTTTTAATGACCTTTAATTACAAAGACCATTGTCCTGGGTGTTCTCCCCCATGGCTTTGTTTGGCTTGTGCAATGAGGAAGCGCCTGGAGCTGCGCTCAGGGCAAGAGCAGCTCCTTAAACACCATCCCCTGCAACTCAGCTGGCCTGGAAAAACAACACAGGTGTGTTACCACCTTCACTGTACAGAGCTTTTGCCCTCCTTTCAGTGGCAAGACAACAAGCTTGGATTAACTCGTGCCCGTCCTATGCTCAGAATCATAGAATGGATTGGGTTGGAAAAGACCTCCGAGACCATCAAATCCAACCCTTGGTCCAACTCCAGCCCCTTTACCAGGTCATGGCACTCAGTGCCACGGCCAAGCTCAGCTGAAAAACCTCCAGGGATGGGGAATCCACCCCCTCTCTGGGCAGCCCATTCCAATGCCTGAGCACACGCTCTGCAAAGAAGTTTTTTCTGCTCTCCAACTTCAATTTGCCCTGGCAGAGCTTGAGCCCGTGCCCCCTTGTCCTATTGCTGAGTGCCTGGGAGAAGAGACCAACCCCCACCTGGCCAGAACTTCCCTTCAGGTAGTTCTAGACAGTCCTGAGGTCACCTCTCAGCCTCCTCTTCAGGAGGATCCTCAGGAGTGATCCCCCTTTTTCCTAAGTAGCCCTGGAGACTCGGTGCTGGCTCAGCACGTGTGGTCACAGCAGACAATAAACTCCATCATCTGCCCCCAGACAGACCTCCTCCAGAGCTCAGAAATCTGTCACTGCTGGGGCTGCTAGACTGGAAGGCCTTGTGATGGCACTGTGGTTTCCAGACATGACTAAAACATGACTCAGCCCCGCACTGTAAATGGGCCAAAAATACAATTTTAACTTGGCCCCGTATCTTTTTACAACACTGGGCTCCTTACAGTGACTTGGGAATGTCTCAGCTATTACTTCAGGCATCCTTTCCTCTCACCTTTACTCCCTGTTTACCTTTGTGGAGGGCTCCCAGTAACTTTGCCACTGGGATGGCCCGTGGAGCACAACTTTCTAAGTGTAGGCAGGGAAGGAATGTCCGAATTACAGCTCATCTCAAGGGCTGCCTGCTGGGGGAGGGAGGCACAGCGCAGATAAAAGCATGTTTAACCCTGAGGAGAAGGAAAATAAAAGCTCAGAACCTACAGGTCTCCATTGGAATGTCTAGCTACTGAATTAGGAAGCTTGTTTTCTGGTTTTAAGTTACAGGGACACCTAGAAGTCTCCCAGACCGGATTAGTCAGCACGAGTCACTGTCTGGGAATTGTTTGGGTTTGCGAGAGGAGGATAAAACAATTTAGAAAGAAAATCTAATACACAGATTTAAAACATAGGCTGCTTTCAGAGCAGGGAGGGGGGTAGGTCTGCTCTGTGGGCTGTAGAAAATGCTGGTTCCTTAGGGAAGGAAGGCTGTCAAAAGAGAGACAACCTGTTCCCTGCTGATAGAGAATTTCCTGGAGCATGTCAAAAGTGCCTCTGGCTGTTTTACTTTCAGATGCCTCAAACACAGGAACATCTGTAGTTTTGCTGGGGAAGCTTAGATTGCAATCTTACTATTACCTTACACTTGACACATCCTGTGAGCAGAGAAGAGATCCTGTGTCCAGGGCAGCCTGCAGGTCCAGCTCCTCAGGAGCTCTTTGACATCTGAATGAGCCTCACAACACTGCCAGATTTATTCCTGCTGGCTGCTCAGTCCCATCTCCCCTGTTTGCTCACACCAGAATCCCTTAGGAGCAAGACTTCCCAGTGCATAGAGTCATGGAATGGTTTGGGTTGGAAGGGACCCCAAAGCCCCCCTAGTGCCACCCCTGCCACGTGCAGGGACACCTCCCACCAGCCCAGGCTGCTCCAAGCCCTGTCCAACCTGGCCTGGGACACTCCCAGGGATGGGGCAGCCACAGCTGCTTTGCCCACCCTGTGCCAGGGCCTGCCCACCCTCCCAGACACCAATTCCTGCCCAATAGCCCATCTAGCCCTGCCCTCTGGCACTTTGAAGCCATTCCCCTTGTCCTGTCCCTCCAGCCCTTGGAAATGGTCTCTCTCCATCTTTCTTGGGGCTCCTTCAGCTCCTGGAAGGCCACACTGAGGTCCCCCCAAAGCTTCTCTTCTCCAGGCTGGCCAATGCCAGCTGTGCCAGCCTTTCCTCCCAGCAGAGCTGCTCCATCCTCTGCCCATCCTGGGGCCTCCTCTGGCCTCTCCAGCAGCTCCATGTCCTCCCTGTGCTGGGCACCCCAGAATTCAGAACAGCTCTGCTTTCCAGCTGCAGGGACACCCCAGGTATGAGGTGCAGGTGTCCCAGCCCTGGCAGCTCAGCAGGTGTTTGCCTGAGGGGCACTGGATCTCCTGCCACAGAGCCCAGCCTGGATATTCCAGTGACCTCTGCTTTTTATAGGACCTTCTTCCAAGGATCCCAGTGGTCACTATATCTTCATGTTGCATGAGCATCATAGGTATGGAAGTCCTTGAAGTTGGCTGAAAATCAGTTAATTTTTACTCAAATAGCACAATCCCTGCATGAAGCCCCTGTGGCAAACTTCACCCTTCCTCTCTGCTATGTCTGTGCTCATGAGTTGCTCTGAAACAAAGCAATAGGGGATATTTCACTCAGGAGTGTTTCCTGATTGAATTTTACCCTGTAAAACAGTAGCTCAATTTTCAGAAGGGGGAAGCAAGTCTTGCCTTTCATTTTCTGTTCTATTCCCTCCCCTAACACACGTGTGTCTGACATTTCTCCACCTTCCTGCGGACCAGGAGCATGGTGATGTCAGCCCAGCACATGTGGATTTGTGGGGTGTAGGATCACAGCCAGTCCAGTGCCAGTGTGTCCATCCCGTGGGCATCACAATCTGGGGGCTGGACCAGAAGGAAGAACAGTTGTCCTGTTGTGAAACAGAAAGCCAAAACTCAGTGCACATGGCAGACATCTGTCCCTGTGGTCCTGAAATAATGTCCAATTGTATCCTTTCGAAAATGATGAAACCAAAATGATCTTGGCTGCTGCCAGAGGTTGGAGCCTGCCAGCTAAGCTGGGAATCCTGGGCCTTCCAGGATCCTTGCTTTGTGGGGAGCAGCAGTGACACAGTTGGGGCAAGTCAGCTTGTTGAACCACAGCTGATCAGAAGCATTTCCAAGGAGCCCCAGGCCGAATCAAGCTCTTCCTACACAGGGATTTTGGCTACTTTCCAGTGCTGTCCAGACTGTGGGTGTGATCCCACAGGCTCTCCTGGATGACCTTGCAGCCCTCGGGTATTAAAGGGGCAGATGTTTTATCTTGTAGTTCTGCCTTTCAAGTGTGATCCCATAAATTTGCCTTGGTTAGTGGGATCCCTTTCCCTGTGTGCTGCCTAAGCTCCCTGGGTTTTTAGCCTGCTGTGAAATATTTGCATCCTTTCTGTTTTCTAAACACCTTAATTCTCCTTAAGACACCACCTGGTATGTTCAGGAAATTTTCAGTTGTCCATTCAGCCCGTGTGGTTCCATTCAATATGTGAGAAATTAGTCATTGGTTGAGTTCCCTCTTTGGAGGGGGTGAATTTTGTCACTTCTCGAGGCTTTCATGATTAGAGAGTACTCAGAAAAGAATGGGTGGAAGAAAGAGACCCCTTCAGTCACTTCTGTGAGGGAGATTTTTGTGCCTATTTGTAGTAATATCTACAGGGATATGAGATTCACCTCCCACAAGACGCTTTGTGGTTTCAGTCACACAGCTACACATGAGGGAAGAGTGATTTGGGGGACATGAGGGGCTTTAAATAAATAAAATTAGGTTTCCCATCTGTTATCCTTCCCACATGGATATTGCAACTAGGAAATGGAAAAAACGTTCTGGCAGAAAAAACCCAAAACCGTTCTGTTACAGGAATGAGGTTTTTCTTTGTCTGTTAGAGATTCAAGAACAGTCCCCAAACTGAGGTTTGTCCTTCCAGTGTAGGAATTTGTAAATAGCTGAGGAAAAACAAAATAAACCAAACCAAAACAAAAACTCCTGAATGTTTTTTCTATCCTTGGTAAAACAGTGTTAGAGGTAAACCATCCTAGGAATCAGGCTCTCCTCTGTGATGCTAATGGAGGCAAATGCTGCAAGGAGGGGAACAACCTCATTTTGTTAATGGGACTGCTCAGATCTCTGAGAATTCAACTCCTCAAGTGCCCCTTTGTTCAGTTGTGCCACAGCTCACAGACAGCGTGGATGGAGCTTTATGACTTCTGTTTGCTGAGTGATGCATCTTAGCACAGAACGTACTTGACTAAGGATTTATCCCTGAGTTCTTCACTTGCAGCAGGAAAACCCCTTCCTTCCTGTGCCTCAGTTTCCTCATCTGCACACAGGTAGTGACACTGATCTTTCTGAGAAGCCCTTTCAGCTCCACTGATGAAAAGGTTCATGGAGAGGAGGTTGTTGTCATTATTGTCTGCAGTTTAAAAACATGCCCATAAATCACTTTTCAGGGATGGTGAAGCAGGTTCCATTGGCTCCAGAGCTGGGTGACTGAACAGGGAAGAATTTCCTTCTTTGGCATTTTCCCCGAGTTTTAATAACTTTGAACTCTTGCTTTAGATCTTGTTTACATTAGGCTGGTTTAGTAACTGTGTGTCTCCCTCCAGCAATTGCCTCCTTCTTCCCCACCTTCCTCAGGTATTTGGTTTAGGTACCAAACCTCTGACTCAGGTCTTCCTGGAGAATGGCTGAGCCAGGGTGGATGGAAGAACAAATTATTTTTCCCTGTTGGAGAGCTGAGGGACTTAATGGGAGAAAGAGGCAGAGGCCATGACTGTCATGGACACAATACCATAATCTTGGCTGTTACCACACCCTCTGGAAATGTTAAACACAAACTGTATGGGTGGTGTGTGCTGAAAATGTTCAGGTCAGAGGATGGCAATGGGTCCTTCTAACACGTACAGGCTCAGAGGGTGTGAAGCTCAGCTTTGCTCTGTGCTGGGGTGGCCTCACTTGAAGTCCTGAAGGTGTTTGGGGCACCACAAAATAAGAAGGATGTAAAGCTATTAGAGAGTGTCCAAAGGAGGGACATAAACATGGTGAACAGCCTGGAGGGGCCACATGAGGAGTGGCTGAGGGGAATTGGTTTGTTTAGCATGGAGGAGGCTGAGGGGAGATGGATTCATTGGGGGCTGCAGCTTCTCCTGAGGGGCGGCTCCATCTCTGATCAGTGTGACAGGGCCAGGCCCAGGGCAGGGCTGGAGCTGTGTCAGGGCAGGGGCGGGTGGGATCTCAGCCAAAGGCTCTTCCCCCAGAGGGTGGCTCCCCAGGCTCCCCAGGGCAGTGGGCACGGCCCCGAGGCTGCAAGAGCTGCAGGAGCCTTTGGCCAACGGGACAGGGCCAGAGGGGATTGTTGGGGTGTGCTGGACAGGGCCAGGGTGGCACTGGATGATCCTTGGGGGTCCCTCCCAACTCAAAATATTCTACAATTCCAGCAGTTAACACACATGCAATTGTGCAACACACAAGCAGATCCCCCCAGCACAGCATCGTTGCTTCTGGTTCTCCGCGAGGCTGTGGCAGGTGAAGGGGCTGCTCAGAGCCCGGCACAGTGTGTCCTGGCACAGCGCGGCTCCTGTCCCAGCGGGGCTCCCGTCTTGGCACAGCCTGGCACCTGTCCTGGCCCCGTGCGCTTCCTGTCCTATCTCAGCGGAGCTCCTGTCCCAGCGGGACTCCCATCCTGTCCCAGCGGGGCTCCTGTCCTGTCTCAGCGGAGCTTCTGTCCCAACGGGGCTCCCGTCCTGGCACAGCCTGGCACCTGTCCTGGCACCGCGCGGTTCCTGTCCTGTCTCAGCGGAGCTCCTGTCCCAGCGGGACTCCCGTCCTGTCCCAGCGGGGCTCCTGTCCTGTCTCAGCGGAGCTCCTGTCCCAGCGGGACTCCCATCCTGTCCCAGCGGGGCTCCTGTCCTGTCTCAGCGGAGCTTCTGTCCCAACGGGGCTCCCGTCCTGGCACAGCCTGGCACCTGTCCTATCTCAGCTGAGCTCCTGTCCCAGCGGGGCTCCTGTCCTGGCACAGCGCAGCTTCTGTTCTGGCACTGCGCGGCTCCTGTCCTGTCTCAGTGGAGCTCCTGTCCCAGTGGGGCTCCTGTCCTGGCACAATGCGGCTCCTGTCCCAGCGGGACTCCCGTCCTGTCCCAATGGGGCTCCTGTCCTGGCACAGCGCGGCTCCTGTCCTGGCACAGTGGGGCTCCTGTCCTGCCCCATCGGAGCTCCTGTCCTATCACAGCGCTGTTCCTGTCCTGGCACAATGGGGCTCCTGTCCTGGCACAGCGCGGCTCCTGTCCTGGCACAGTGGGGCTCCAGTCCTGCCCCATCGGAGCTCCTGTCCTATCACAGCGCTGTTCCTGTCCTGGCACAATGGGGCTCCTGTCCTGGCACAGCGCGGCTCCTGTCCTGGCACAGTGCGTCTCCTGCTCTGACCCCACCGGGGCTCGGGAGGCGGGAACATCCCCACATGCCAAGGGGGGACCACATCCTCCCCGCCGGGCAGAGGATGCGGAGAGGCACCGAGCGGGACGCAGCGGCAGGGCAGGGCAGNCAGGGCAGGGCAGGGCAGGGCAGGGCAGGGCAGGGCAGGGCAGGGCAGGGCTCCTCGGTGCTGCCTGTTCTCGCTGTTTCCCGGCAGATGGAGCTCCGCTCCGAGCGATGCTGCCTCAGCCCGTCCTCGTTGCGCGCACTCAGTAAAATGAGTGAAGAAACATCACCATCCCCAGCCTGGTCCAGCCTGGGTGTCACAGACCCGCATCCACCACAGCATCACTGAACCAACAAGGCTGGCAGAGACCTACAGGGCCATCCAGTCCCACCCTC
>VWZD01005028.1:0-25174 GCA_013396695.1 Sakesphorus luctuosus | reverse complement strand
AAACATTTTGGGGTTTTTTCCCTCAAACCTAGACAACTGCAGTAAACAAAGCAAACACCAAAAGAATTTTCATAAGTCTGTTCTTTCAGAAACTGGGAATAAAAAGACCTGACTATGGCTACAAAAAGAATAAGTGGACCCCCTTCTCTGAAAATAAAGGCCTGCTCACAAGCATTATACTCTTTCAGATTAACAGCCACACTGGAGGAAGGAAGTGTTTTCTGAGGAAAGCCTGGGAGAACAATATTTTTTATAATTTATACAAGTGTGTATATATATATATATGTATGAATATACACATTTTTTATAATTTACAGCATTTATAGGTGGAACTCTGCTAAGCAAGACAGCAGGTTAAAATGGAATACACGTTCAACAAACTCTCTTGCTTTAGTCATTACTGTTTTTCACATTAGTATTTCAGCAAGTTAGACTCTACAGTTGTGAGGTAATGTTTCTATAACAAGAGAATTTCCCAAATAACACTTTCATTGGCATATAAGAAGAAAATATGATGCAATTCTTAGCCACAGTACATAGTTCTGACTATTCCACAAAGAGGGAACTCTGAACTTAGTCTGGTAAATGCACAGTTTGCCAAATGTACTAAGTTCATTCTTACAGTCTGTAAGGTTTTATAATTTTAGAAAGTTGCAGTGAAATTGAGCTCAAATAACTGCAGTCTCATCTAAAGCACTGAATAGAATTGACAAGTCAGACAAAGTCTCAGGATATTGACTTGAGCATTTTCTTTGTTCAAAAAACGTAATTCTTTGAGCAGTTCCCTATTGCAATGAGGAAAAAAATCTAGGGATAGGACAATTCCTGATACTTAAAGTCTAAGGAGAGATTTTAGGAGAGTATAAATGTTTGGAAAATATTTGACATTGAAATATGAAAAACAATTGTTTCAAAATCTAGGTTTCATAACACTTTAAAGAGAAGTCTCTATCCAAGCCACCATTGCTTCTGTAAGTTTTGCCTATCACTGAAATAGTAATTACTGAATTTCACAGAAAGGGGCAGCTCTGCATTGCAACATTAATGCAAGAAAAGTTCAATATAGAAGATTTCTAGGTTTGACTCTCAGAAGATCTTCTTGAAATATTTTCATATTTGGCCTTTGAGATAAAACGATGATGATCGGGATGCACAAAACAATAGGTAAGCAACTAGTGAATGCATTTACTCCAGCAATGGGCCACAGTCAATGGATGACAGGAGAAGAGATAAAGCACAAAATCAGACTCTGTGTGTCTAAGGTCATTGCATTCCCACTATCCCTTAGATGTTTTATAATTCAAAATGTAAAAGAAAGAATACTCGCTAATAATACTTATTTGGCTGTTCAGTAACTACATCAAGTGCCTTTTCTCATTTTCTAGCTAAACTTTCACTGGATTTTTGACTGGTTGAATCATATAGAAATTGCTTCCTTTTCATTTTTTACTATTAAGCTTCTAGATTTTGATATATTTTGTCTTCAAAACTTTTATTGCTTTTTGGTGGTGTATTGATTTTTTTTTTTAAAGTCCAAACACCTAGTAGCCCAACTAACATTTTACAGCGAAACTACATGAAAATCTGATATATAATTCCTATCATAGGATCACAGAATCATAGAATTGATTGGGTTGGAAAAGACCTCTGAGATCATCAAGTCCAACCCTTGGTCCGACTCCAGTCCATTTAACAGATCCAAGCACTCAGTGCCATGTCTAATCTCAGTTTAAAAACCTCCACGGATGGTGAATCCACCACCTCTCTGGGCAGGCCATTCCAATGCCTGATTACTCTCTCTGTAAAGAATTTTTTTCTGATCTCCAACTTCAATTTCCCCTGGCAGAGCTTGAGTCCGTACCCCCTTGTCCTATTGCTGACAGTGATGAGGTCATTATAGACAGTGATGCTACAGGAAGAGCAAAATCTAAGAAAACTCATAAGATGAAAGACAGTTTAGTAAGTGAAGGACATTGAAAAAAGTGATGGAAAGGTAACAACCGTTTTATCCCCTCCCACAAGCATAAAGGTGCCAAAGTGGTGCCAAAGCAGTTCCCAAGCACCAACAACCCTACGCAATTCTATTGTTGATTATGACATGATCTAGCATGGAAGATTCCTTCATCCAGTTCAGGGTAGCTGTCCTGGTACTCTCCCATCCTAACCCAGCCTACATGCTAGAGGGGACAGAGCAAGATTAAAATGTATTTCTGATGCTGTCCAAACACTAGTCAGCAGCAGCCAAAACACTGATATGTTACTGCCACTGTTTTACATAAGAGAGCAATCTGGTTTACAGAGAGTGTTCCTGCCCATGGCAAGAGGGCTGGAACTGAATGGTCTTTAAGGTTCCTTTCAACTCAAACCATTCTGTGATTCTATGAAATCCAAAACACCACACCATACTGATTGTTATGAACAACATGCATACTGGTCAGACCCAGGACAACACTGCATCTGAAGAATTGGAGCTGTTATATTTGTTTGCCCTGAAAACACTACACCCACTTTATAGAACGTAAGTCTGAGATGTAATATGAAAGGCTATTTTTGCCTTTTTTTTCCACTCCCTACAGGCTCACTATAAACTCAAAAATATGAATTGTATTTATATCAACACAATATGGAAAAGGGCTCTTAAAACTTACAAGCCAATGCTCAATTCCTGATTATAGGTTTTATGCTGTACTCCAAAGAACAATTACTAGTTTTTTTCCCCATACAGTCCTGAAGAAGAAAAAAACCCAACTCCCCAGAGCTCCTGAACGTTTGTTTCCAATAGTAAGAACATTAGATCAAAGCAAAATTATAGTTTTGCATTATATGGTGTGGCATACATAGAGAATGTTAAAATACTTTCTTCCTTTGAACCAGCTGAGCTAGTACACTTTGTTTTTAATTAGACATACTATAGCTTTCTGCTTTTGCTACTTTTAAATAATCCTTGATATGACCTATTCTTGACCGTAAACTGAATACAAACATGTTTCCTGCTAGGCACTAAAACAGCTTAGATTTCTCATAATACTTTTCCAAAGAGATAGACAAGGTCCTTTATGCAAGGACAGAGAAAAGCAAATAATGTCAAACTTCAAATTCCCAAAGGAACAATAAGGCCCCTGAGAGGGCAGTGGCTGCCTGAAGGGGCCCTCCATGTCTGCCCCATGGGATAGGATCTCTTGGAGTATGGGTCCTCAACGAGCATGAGGAAGCAAATACACAGCCATTTCGGCCTAGTATGGAATGGGAACACTGACTAATCTACAGACCTGATCAGAGTCCTGTCAATACAGTATCTTTTCTTTTGATACAAGAAATCCTGCCAAGATTTTTATCTTATATTTCATTGGTTAGACTAAGTTGATAGTTTGGAATATAGATNCAGATACCAGTTAAAGAGGACTGTTATGTTTAGTTTCTTGGGTGATCCCTACAATTATATAGAAACATTTGAATGAAATAGCTTGTCAAACATAGGGATCATTTACTTAGTTTTCTCAGCCATCATAAAACCTACTTGTAGTAACAGTATCCGGCATTCCTATCATGCCATATCTGTAGCAAAAAGGAAGGAAAATGATGAGAACAGACTAATAGCTTGCTCCATTTCTTCTCATTCTTCCTTTGAATAGGATAGCTTTGTTCTGACTGAATCTTTTGGAGATTTTAGCATTTCTGCACCTTCTTTGAAACAAGAGTGAATTCAGCCCAACAATAAAACAGACACAGAAAAGGCTGAATTGCAAGGCACGTAGATTTAATTTAGATTTTAATTTAGATAAGATACTGATTATTTTCTCAGACACGGGGCTTCATGATCCTGAATTTGGAGCAAAATGCAAGAACAATTATGGAGGTCCTAAATAAACAAAAGCCAGAGATTTCCAGAGAGATCTTACAAACTTCTCAGTGTTGTTATTCTTTCTTTCATGGCAGTGTTGTTAAAAACAAACCTGCTGACAAGGAAATGTGCTATGAATGAACAGAAGTATTGCTGCTTTGTCACCCATAAGAGGTGCCCTCCAGACACTCCTGATTATAGAGAGGTATGGTGCAGGAACCACACAGTTTCTCAGTAATAGCAAGGACAAAATTATAAAATACTCATCAAATGAAACTATGAAATAGCCATCATATTTTGCAATTCCTCAACAATTTAGAATATTGGTTTGGAGCATATCATCAGTTAGTTTAGCCATCAAGACAGTTAGTTTCTAGACATTAATTCTCACAGTTACTAAAATTCAGTTTTCTCTCTTTGTGAGGGAGAGAAGTTTTGCACTACAAAGGACACCAATAGTAAAGTTTCCCAATCTCCTGAAGCCTCTAGAAGAGCTAGTCCTCAATATATAGCAGGTGGAGAAGGTCAATAGATAAGGTCTCCTCTCCAGATGCACCAGTGACCATAGAGCACCTTTGCAGAGAGCTCCTACCACTGAAGCATTGGAATTGAAGGTGTTAGGCTTTTTAGGAAAGACTGGCTAGGGAGACCAGGAGGGGGTGTAGCCCTCTATGTCAATGATCAGCTGAAGAGCGTGGAACTCTGCCTGGGGAAGGATGAGGAGCCAGCAGAGAGCTTGTGGATCAAGATTAAGGGTAGGGCAGGGACAGAGGATATTATAGTGTGTGTGTGTGGGCACCGTAGGCCACCCAGTCAAGAGGGTGGTATGCATGAAGCCCTCTCTAGGCATATAGGAGAGGCCTCACACTCATAAGCTCTGGTTCTCATAGGTGATTTCAACCACACCGATGTCTGTTGGAGGGAAAACACTTCAGGACACAAGCAATCCCAGAGGTTCCTTGAATGCGTCAACAACTTCCTTTCACAAGTGAATGAGAACCCAAAAAGGACAGGTGCCATGCTGGACCCTGTGCTCAGCAACAAGGAGGAACTGATGGTGAATGAGATGCTCCAAGAGAGTGACCACAAGATGGTGGAGTTCAAGGTCCCCAGGGCAGGTAGGAGGGTGTGCAGCAAGCACACTGCCCTGGACTTCAGGAAAACAAACTTTGGCCTCCTCAAGGATCTACTCAGTAAAGTCTCACATTGATAGAGCCCTGATGGGCAGAGGTGTCCAAGAATGCTGGCTGAATTTCAAGGATCACCTCCTCCCAGCTCAGGAGGAAGGCATCCTGACAAGGAGGAAATAAGGCCTCCATGGATGGATAAGGAGATGCTGAGATAGTTCAGAGTGAAAAAAAAGAAGCTTTCAGGAAGTGAAAATGAGGACAGGTAGTCTGGGAGGAATACAGAGATATTGTATGGGAAGCTAGGGACAAGATTAGGGAAACCAAAGCCCACTTAAAACTGAGTCTGGACAGGGATTTTAAGGATAACAGGAAGGGCTTTTATAGATAAATTTCAAGCAAAAGAAGACTAGGGATAAGGTGGGCCTTCTCCCAGAGGAAACAGGAAACCTGGCTTCCCTGGACAAAGAGAAAGCTGATATTCTCAATGACTTCAGCCACACCACCCAAGTAGAGATAAGCAAATGCAGGGACCAGGAGAATGAAGATGCTAAGCCCACTATAGGAGAGGGATTAGGCTTGAGACCATCTAAGGAACCTGAGTGTACATAGGTCCATGGAACACAATGAGATTCATCCGTGTGTCCTGAGGAAGCTGGCAGATGAAATTGCTAAACCACTATCCATGACTTTTGAAAAATCACGGCAGTGAGGTGAATCCCCTGATGACTGGGAAAAGGTAACTATGAGCCCTATTTTTGAAAAGGGGAAAAGGGAAGACCTGGGGAGCAACAGATCAATCAGTCTTTGCCAAGCAAGATCATGGAGCAGATTCTCCTGGAAACTGTGCTAAAGCACATGGAAAACAAAGAAGTGTTGTAATAGCCAACATGGCTTTACAAAAGAGAAATCAACCATGACAGATTTGGTGACCTTCTATGATGGGTCACAGAATTGGTGCATGGGGGCAGAGCAACTGACATTGTCTACCCGGACTTGTGCAAAGCATTTGACACTGTCCCACATGACATCTTTGTCTCTAAATTGGAGAGACATAGATTTGAAGGATGTACCACTCAGTGGATAAAGAACTGGCTGGATGGCCACACACAGAGTTGTGGTCAATGCTTCATTTTCCACATGGAGCCCAGTGATGAGTAGTGTCACTCAGGGGTCAGTACCAGCTCAACAACTCCCTGTCAGTGACATGGGTAGTGGGGTCGAGGGCACCCTCAGCAAATTTGCTGATGGCACCAAGCTGTGTGGTACATGTGGTGCAATCAACATACTGGAGGGAAACTATGCCATCCAGAGGGACCTTGATACACTTGAGAGGTGGGCCAATGCAAACTTCAAAGTTCAACAAAGTGAAAGTCTAGATCCTACACCTGGGTCAGGGCAATCCCAGGCACACTGACAGGCTGGGCAGAGAAGTGATTAAAAGCAGCCTGCAGAAGCACTTGGGGGTGATAGCTGAAAAACTCAACATGAGCCAGCAGTTTGCACTCTCAGCTCAGAAAGTCAACTGTGTCCTGCACTGCATCAGAAAGAGAGTGGCCAGCAGGTTGAAGGAGGTGATTCTCCCACTCTACTCTGCTCTTGTGAGACCCCACCTGGAGTATTGCACCCAACTCTGGTGTCCCCAGCAAAAGACAGGCATAGAACTGTTGGAGGCAGTCTAGAGGAGGGCCACAAGGTTGATAAGAGGACTGGAGCACTTCCCCTTGCAAAGACAGGCTGAGAGAGATGGGGCAGTTTCACCTGGAGAAGAGAAGGTTTCAGGGAGACCTCATAGCAGCCTTCCAGTATCTGAAGCAGGCCTACAGGGAAGCTGGAGAGGAACTCTTCGTCAGGAACTGCAGTGGTAGGACAATGGGTACAAATTGAAAGAGGGGAAATTTAGGTTAGATATTTGGAAGAATTTTTTTTCTTTTTTTTTTTTTATTGTGGGGGTGGTGAGACACTGCAACAGGTTGCCCAGGGAGGTTGTGGATGCTCCAACGCTGGCAGTGTTTAAAGCCAGGTTGGATAAGACCTTGAATAGCTTGGTCGAGTAGGAGGTGCCCTGCCCATGGCAGGGGGCCTTGGGACTAGAAGATTTTTGAGGTCAATTCAAACTCCTTAACATTCTATTACTCTATTCATCTGAGGAGTGACAGAAACATACCTTCCCTTAGTAAGGTAAGAAACATAAGGCGACATATTAATACATGAAAAGCTCAAGCACTGTGCCTGTAACTTTGACATCCTTTCTTAATCCCAGCTGCTAAACTCTGGAAAAGTCCTTCATACTCCCAGAAGGCTGATTACAATTTCAGTAATCTCCAGTGGCTGTGTATTGGTTACCCAAGTCATAACAGTACCTCATTATTCCCTCCTGTACCCTCTGTGCCCTGAATGGACTGAAATCCTCCATCTGCCCTGAAGTCCTTTGAAACCACTCCACTCCCTGAAGAGGTTTAAAGAAACCATGACAGGAATAACTGGAAACAAATACATGCTACTCTGAAGAACAACACAAAGAAACATCCCTGAATAACCTGGATTATAGAAACAAATAGAACAGAAATCACCATTACCTCTTGTGCTCCACTGCAACCAGTACACCAAAGAAAGAGGAAAGGAGAAGACAGACAACAAAACAGTCCTTACCCAGAGTTCTCATGAACCAAGGAGTCCATAATCTTGTTTTACCTTGCATCAAGACTGAATGTGTCCTTCATACTTCCAGAGAGGCTGTGCTGCCTTTGATACTATTGCCTCAGATAAGACTAACTAAAAATCCACTTCCAACATCTGAGCAAGGTAAATATTTCTATAAATTGCTTACAGATATTTCAAGAGCATTCATTTGCTTGTCTGGAAGGATATTTTTTTCCAGATTTACTCCATATGGGATGTTTTTGTGCTTGTAAATATGGTTTCAGACAAAATACTTCTGTGCCAACATCATTGTAACAATCAAAGGTGAATAAATAGTTACTGAATGACTCTCACATATTGGTTTTTTTAAGCCCGGGCTTGGCTTCTTCATTAATTGATTACAGTATCATAATTTAAAAAGCTAAATCACATAAAGAGAAATGAATGGTATTTTAGAATGGACTCAAATAATCTCAGCCTCATTATATAGTATCCTGCTTTTAAGTTACTCCATGAAGCCACCTGAGAACAGGAGATAGCAAAAAAGCAGAGCACAGTGAAAATTACTTTTGAGTTCCAAATAGACACAAACATTGGTGACAAAATTCGGAACTGAAAAGTATTTGAATTTGTGATTTGGAATAACTTGACTGAATATTTTAATGTAGTCATATTGCTTATGTAATCATGAGTGTAGGATGTCATTACCACAACTGTAGCGAGAGGCAAAATCTTTTAATGAAGTGATTGGTGAAGCTGAAAAGGATGGAATTTTAACATAAATATTTCTCAAATATGAAGTAGAAGCCATGAAGCATATATAAAGTTGGGAAGAAAATTAAGTCAATAATGTGAAACAATTAAATAAGTCAACATACACTGGTGTATCTTGACATCAAATACACTTAATAGTTATTTTTGGCAAGTGTGATATAAATGTTGTAGCTTAGACATTTTAAATTAATAAATATAAATGGGTTCAGACGTTAATCTCAAGCTTCTACTTTCAATTGTTTTTTCAATAAGATACTATTTTAAAATTTGGTTTGTGACATTCACTGTATAAAATTAACAAATTAATTTATGAGTGACAATAATTATGAAAGCTGCATAATATTTCTAAGTACAAAAATACAACTATTTAGCAGTATGATAGTGTGAGCAATGGCTTTTATCTGAATGGGCCAGGTGTCTGGCTCTTACTTACCTTTTCTGAAAAACATGGAAAGTACTATAAACAATGCCAAATGCTGATATTGATCTTCAGTCTCAGCAAATTATTTGAATCATTGTATTTAAGAGATGAATAAAAACCTAATCAAAACTATGACTTTTTTGTAAAAATAATTACACATTAAAATAAATAATTAAAAATGTGTTTGTCAATGCTTACTTGAATTTGGGCTTCATTTAACACCTTTTTATTTGAAAAGCAATATGAAAAACTGAAAAATGCACAACAATATGAAGTTTAAAAGGAATGTTTCTTATTGACTTCAAAAGGGAAAAGCAAATATATATCTCGAGATGTATACATATATTTTGAAATACTATATGCATATATTGAAATACTACTGCAGAAGACTAGATCGATCCTATTAGATAACTCTCTGACAAACCAGAAACCTGTTTTTTTCATCTGTTTTTGTCTCTGAGAAATTCTGTTTTGAGTTGATAAATCTTTATTCTACTTTCTAGGCTAAAGATTTAAGCACATATATGTTTAGGAAAGGTGACTGGACAAACAAAACTGAAAGATCATCAATCCTATTCACTGTTTGCTTTACACCACTCAGATTAAGAAAGTTATTATCATCCTGATAGTATGTGAGATTAGTGGTAGGAAACATTTTAGGGTTATAATCTCAATTGAGCTACACCAAAGGTTTTTTTAGAGCACAAAGTGTATTTTCAAAGAAATTGTGGAAAGCAAGTTCCTTTTATAAAATGAAATCTCATTTCCATTAAGGTAGAGATAATATGCATCACATTTCTATCAGGTTTTAACTTCCTTTTGTAGGTAAGTAAATAACTCCCGACTATGTCTTTACATAAAGCAATGTTTGCTCATAAAGAATAGGTGTTTACCTTATCCTACTTATGAAGTGAAGTAGAAAAAAAATGCCCTGAAGACATCTCTGAAGCTCCTCATGATGTCTAGCCTGGGGTTTTGCAATCTGTTCTACTATTTAATATTTCTGTAAATATCACTTTGTTCCACCTAAAGCAAGACAAATTCCAGTCTCCACTGCAACTGATGGTTGCTAGAGGGATGAGTACGAAGCATCAGGTGTGAGAGAGTGCTAAATCACGAGCCTATGGAATTAATGTCAACATCTAATGTCTTAGCAGATGGAAAATGCTGCATTAAGTCTCCATACACTGTCTCCTCTCTTAAAAGTTCAATTTGTTCATGGGATGATATGCTAATGAAGTACTGTCAGATCAAGTGTGTACAGCTATAGACATGTCATCTTCACCATTATTCTCCTCTATTTCACATCCAGTATTTTGTGATGCGTTTCTACCACACACAACCCTCTTCTGACAATCTACATATTTCCAAGAGGAAGAATGCTACAAAGCATTGCCATACATATTTCTATAATTTAGCACCACCAAAAACTGTGACAAACTAAGAGCTCTATTGATTTCAGTGTTAATCTACAGAAGCACAGGGTCTAGCATATTGACTTCTGTGATGATCAAGTATTACTAATTCCTCCCTGGAACACTCTAATTTCTAGGACCTGCTCTGTTGGAACTGATTTTAATTCTGATCAATGCTTTGTGATATTTTTAATTCTTGAACTCACTTCTTCAATGTCTCCTACTACATGCACATGAATGATAACTAAAAGACATTTCCAGGAAGAATTGCATCTATATGTTGGATACACATTTTCTAAGATCAGTTCCAACAAATGAAATTTGATCAATATGTGTTCATGAAAGCTACATGCTATTAATTTGGAACAGTTTTCAAATACAAAATTCTCATATTTTTAATTTAAGTGTATTACATTTTTCTTAGTGTCTCCAACAGTCAAAGAAGATCAGCTATGACATTTTATTTCCTTTTATTTTATTATTAAAAAGTATACTGTCACATACTGTCGGTCAGATAACATTTGACATTTTCTTTTATTTTACTATTAAAATGTGTACTGTCTGATCAGATTTGTATCAGAATTTTTCCAAATCCTAAAAAAGCCTGGACCAGAGTTTACCTCCAGAGAAATATTTCATGAACCTCTCACTCCTTAATGATTTTATAATTACCACTTATATGGAAATATATTTAAGAGGACAGATTCAGATTTCTGGAGGCTTCATTACTATCCACAAAATTTTCTTTCCTTAGTCTGTTGATAGCTTGGGACCTTTAAATGTGGCTAGTGCTGCTCTAAGTTGTACAAAGTCAAATCTTTCATTCTTACATGGAATTAACTCCCAGCAAAGCAGGAAGTTCTTCTGTTGGTTGCATTCAAAACCTCATTATGGAAAAAGGGAACGTACCACAAACACGGAACCAAGAACTTGCTGTTTTCCTGATTCATGTTTTAACAGTCTAATCCAAGTACACAAAGCAGTAATTATTAGTCCTTACTTTCAACACCTCACATCCTGATTGATAAGGAAAAGCCTCATTAATGATAATGTAAATCATGATATGAGAAAACCTGCTAATAACTACCACTTATGGCTGGTGCCAAGCTTACCTTCCAGATGCCCTTTTGGCACCAAGGTTGATGTCATCAGCCTTCCTCCAAGATGATATGGGTCTCTACACAAGAAAATTGCTGGCATAGGTTCATATCCATATTTCCTTCTCACAGTGTCATTGGTAGGCCTGCAACCTGCACTACCATTTTTTCATCCCTTGGGTGCCCAGCAGGCTGCCACTGCCCAAGGAGCAGCTCACCATCACCTGCAGGAGAGGATGCAACCACACAGAATTTCAAGATCCTGCCTTTGTTTAATGCAAAGCCTGTGGCTTTTTGCTAGCAACAAATTTTATTTGCTGGGTGACACTGTTCATTGTGAGAGTCTCCTTTATTGGTCCACATTTCTGCTTGCTTGCGTTCCTTGATACTCTACTCTCTTGCACACCAGTTGTGCTGGATTCTGCTTAGTATTCTTTCCACTGCTACTAGTTGCATTACCACCCCAAAACCAACAATCCACATAGGTTTTTATGGACCACTGAAAACACTTAAACCAAATAATCACAGGCTTTCTGAAATCTTCCAGTAACTGAACAATGATAGCTTTCTTTCATTTGCCAAACCAAAAGCAGGGGAATGGAAAGATATGTTCTCCCAGGGGAACAGCATGGGTGAGATGCTGAGGACCTGTGTGGACTGGATGAAGGACAGCAGAGCTATTTATTCCTCTGCCAGGCTTGCTTCTCTTCATTTCCACTATACTGCTAGTGTATACATTTACCTTGGGATGAATAAATTATCAGACTCGCAGTATCCTACAATTGAAAGGGGAGTATGTAATTGCTGGAAAGCAGATGGCCTTACCCTTTTGAGTATGCCTGACAAGAACAAAAAAAAATACTGGCCTGGAGGCACACTCCCATAGGCTGTGATCTTGTCAGATTACATCAGCCAGGGAAATTTGGATACAATGACTGGCCAGTAACAGAATGTTTCAAAGCCAAAAAAAATCCCAACACCTGCTTTTTATTTTTGTACCAGTTTAGTCACATCTGCATATCAGAAAAGGAAAGAAAAATTCCCACCCTGCTTGTCTTTCTTGCTTATGATACCAGCTCACCCACAACTGTGTTGATTATCACTATTACTTCAACTTTCTGTCTTTTGTTTTTGTTGCAAATATTTTCATTCTGTTACTCTTCTGAATAAGTAATTCATTGGCAACATAAGAAATCAACAGAGCCTATTAAGACACTAGGCTAAAGTATGAAAATATGAAAATTGTTCTGGTAGGTTTTTCAGGGTTATATTGATATATTAAATCCTTTAAAAATCAACATCTCCAAATAAATAGCTTTAGAATACTCTAGCCTTTTTATAGTTATGTTAAAACTTGACAATGGCATTGTATAGTATATCCAATGGTCAAGTGTTACAGAGAGGAATTATGGCAAATCAAATAACTGAATTTGTAATGGAGAACATCAAAGTCTTAGAGTTATAGCCACAAGATTTTGAAATAGAAAAAAGCTGACAAGCTTTTTACAAGAAATTAACTTAGGAGAATAAGATGATATCAGCACAGGAACACTTTGGATTGGGGGGGGAGGGGGGAGTCAGCAAAACAGCTTTGTACCGAACAAGAGGGCTTTCAAAATACTTGGTAATTAAGATAACATCTGGCATAAAGGAGATTTGCTGACTGTTAAATGTATACAGAAAGAATAGGCCAGATTTAGTTAACATGTATGGACCTAATTCATATAAAGTCTCTTCCACAGGACAGGTGACAGCATGACAAATATCTCTGTTCCTGTGAAATATGTAGCTTAGGGCTGACCTTCCTGGTCAGTTGACATACAAGCCTGCACATAATACAAGAGACTCCAAAATAAGGGGGGAAAGCACATATTTTTGAATAAGCTTGACAGGATTATGTTCTCCAAGGGAAGAAACAAGTATACTGATAGGCAGTCAACAATTTTTTTGTTTGCTTTTAGTCTTGGAAACTGATTTATTTCTATGCTTAAGAGCTTTATGCCCTACTGGCTGAGATGAAGTCTGATTCAGAGTTTTGCTGCCTCCCCCTCCTTGCCCTCCCTACATACCACTATCAAGTCCCTAACTTGAGTGAAAATAACACCTCCTTCCAAGTAGTACAGAAGATGGGAGCATGACTGAGTGCTCCCTTACCCAGTATGCCTTTCCCTCTCCTCTCTCCTAAACAGATACTTCAGGAAGATCATTGGTTTGGTGTATCACTGCAGCATTAGTGGCCTACAGTCCTCTCTCAGGGCCTAGGCTATGATTAAAGACATGGAAGAGCGGGAGAGACAAATCCTTGCCAATGCTTTTCAAGCAAAGGAGTTGCTAATGCTCCTGACTCCTTGCAATTAATCTGAGAGGAGGAACTAGAAATAGCCCAGACACAACTGTGCAGTCTCAGGAAGCACAGGAGAACACTGCAGCCTTTGCTGTCAAACACAGTTTATTGAAACAGGACCATTGTGTGAAGCAACACTCCTTCAAACCAATAATCTGGCTGAAGTGAATTATTCCCCTCCTGGGAAAAGACATTCTACACCAATAATGACAGAAAAGCAAAGCCTCAAATCATTCCAGGAGGTAAATTATCACCAGCCTGTGACATTCCAGCCCTGATTAAGAAGTCTGTAGAGAGGTGTTCAGATGTGCTCCCAGTTCACAGACTGAGGACACAGCTCCCCACACTAGATCTCCCCCTGACTACTGTGAGCTTCTTCGCCTGCACCAGGCAAATTCCCTGCCCTGTCCCAGGTTGCTTTGGTGCCCATGCACAGCAGAAACCTGCCCCAACACAGTAATGACCAGAAGCAACTCATTTAATGCTGATTTAGTGTTCTGGAATTGGGACATCCCTATTGAGCTCTGAATTAGCCAGAGGTGCAGATCCTGAGGATGAAGTAGAAAGCTGCAAGACAAAGAAGAAAGCTAAACAAAAGGAGGGAAGAAAAAAGGTTTTCTGGTCCAGCACCTAATTTTCCATAGAACACTTTTTCCACTCTACTATTTTTCTGAGATATAATCACAAACCACATGGAATTTATGTAGGAAAATCTGCAAGGTGAATAACTTTTTATAGTATGGGGGGCATAATACTGTGAAATTTTGGAGAAGTAAAGCTCTATAAATAAGCATAAATTTCTATTTAACACTTTTAGAAGTGTCCTTGGTCATCAAACCAATATAATTAATGCTTTGATATTCTCCTTCTTGCAACATTTAATAGATTTTTTCCTTTTTCCTATTTAAAAAATCATTCATACCTACAGAAAAAGAACCATACATTTCTAGAATAAGCTGTTGTTTTCTTATTCTCCAAAGTCAACTCACCAAAATAACTTCTTTCAAATCCTTCTAAGAGGAACTTCTCTTGTCCTGACATTAGCTGATACTTTTTGCTAGGTAACATTAGACTGCATTATGTATGTATGGCCAGATTTTGTGAACGAAGATTTGGGAAGGGCTCTCCCCACGTGGGTGAGCCTTTTGAGCCTGCGCAGTGGATTTTTTTTTAGGTAAGACACAGTGCGCACAGAACTGGCCCCACCATTTAAGTCCTAGGGTCCATCTGCCACGGCCAAGCATGCTTGGACAGTGACAGTGAAGTCCTTGGGACTGCCTACAGAACCCGGTACTAAACTGAGGCTGACCCTGCTGAGCATCCAAGCCCTGACAGGATTGGATGGCAGGGAGGCATTTAACTGCCAGGGGATGGTCCCCACTGAGACTCGAACTCAGGACCTTGGGATTCAGAGTCCAGAGTGCTATCCATTACACCATGGGACTGCCCATTGTATCATGGTGTACTCATTATATATCAGAAGTGATGACATTAATAGGCCACAATGTCCTTCAAATTAATTTTTGTGCTGGTTTAAAGGTAAACCAGCAGGGGAAATGAACACAACACAAGATATTATAAGTCAGAGTTACAATTTAATAACAATATTACAATAAATGCAATAGCACAAAGAGAAATTGGTTTTAACCAACAAAACCCCAGAAGTATAACCAAGGACCCTGGGGCACAAGCACAAAGGGGTTTTTTAGCCCCTGTACCAACAGGCTGGTTGAAAGTGGTGGTCTCCTCCTGTCAAGGTGCTGGTCCTCCTCTCTATCTGTTGAGTGACCCCCTGAGGTTTTCTTACCCCAAGACATGTACCCCTAGGTCCAGGTGGGAGCACCCAGTACCTCCCCCAGGGCAGGGAGTCACACAATGGGTGATTTAACTGTGTGAGTCATGGGGTATTTTGGAATCGATGCTGGCCCGTTAGCAGACACACCTCCTCAGGCTGGGTGTGAAGGTGCTAATGACTCCCTGGAGGGGAGTTATCACAGCTCTTATCTCACAGATGTCTTTCACACCCAGCTCACAACCTGAGGGGTCAGGTGTGCCCTGGGCAGCTGCTGCAAATGGTCCATTGATCTTGGGAAATGAATAGAGGGGGTAGAATATATAGCTTTGACAACCTCCCCACAGTGATAAACTGGTCCCACCTGATGAACTAGGACAATTTTATAAATATTTTTAATAGCATTGAGGCTATGTTGCTGAGGCTTTGCTAATAAAAGATTTAAATATTTCAGGATGTTACTGGTACTTTATTAGGTGACCAAGTAGGAAACTTCAGTTTTAAAAAATGCTGATCAGAAGCACTTTTAGCTAGTATTATCTTTTTCATGTCCATCCCATGTAGTCACTGCTCTTTAAAGTGTAAAGAACTTGCCAGAGCCTTTTAAAGCACAATATATTGAATTTCAGCAAATGTTATGCCCACATTTGAAGCATCCTTAGAGGACTCAGCAGCTCAGGCAATACAAAAACCTATCCCCCTTGCTTTCATGAGTGTGCTTTCTCAGGCCTCTTTTCCCCCACCTTGCACATCAGGAGTGGTGCCAGATGAACAGCTGAATCCAGTGATCTATGCTCTCCTCTATAAGTTGAGACCTTGCCAGACAAAATACAAATACCAAGATAGTAGTCATATTGAGAGGAAGAATCAAGCTTTAAATTACATTTGCATGTCAATATGTTAGTCATGGGGTCTAGCTTAATTTTAAAGACTCCAGATACCCAAAATTAAGATGACAATGACATAGACTTAGTTATTTCTACCCTTTGAGTCAAGTATTTGGCATTCCCCCAAATTCCCACTGAACAACCATTTGCATACAAGTATGTAATCAGTGCAAACTCTAGAGAAGACTAAGACACAGATTTATCTCTTCTAGAAATTCTGTTCAGGGAAGAAATAACACAGCCTTGCCCACAAGGAGATATCACTGCGCTCAAACATCTAGTAATGTGAACACAAACATGCAGGTTATCAGTCTGGCATACCAGATGTCAGGTTTGTGTTTTAACTCACCATGGAAGCTGACAGCAGCTCCTCATAACCTGTTAATACTAAGCACAAACAAATGATGTGAGAGGAAAATTATAGTCTGTAAATTCCACCTAGGGTTCAGACAAATAACTAATATTCCATAAAATCAAGTTTTACTTTGAGTAATGATGAGTTGTGTTTGCTAATATCATGCTTGCAAAACATGACAGCATTTCAATAATTCATACTCATAACAGAAGATTACAAAATTCATTTGTAAGTTCTAAGAATTAAAAGATGGTAAATATAATAAAAATGTATTTATAACTACTCAGTTAAATAAAAGCAATGCAATCACTTCTGTGGAATCCCTAAGCTGTTTTATTAATTTCTTATAAGCAATCAGGTTAGCAAAATTTATTTTGTGACAGATTTGACAGAAAGAAGTCACATCATGTGAATATCCATGTAAAAATACTACTAGCTATAAAACTAATCAATCTTAAAAGTCCTTCCCGGGAAGGGTGATAGTACCATGCCATTTTCACAAGATGAAAATGTAACAAAAGATTCCTGAGAAGTTAATAAGTGAAAGGTACCCTTTAACTGTAATTGAAGGGGGGCCTAGTTAAAGTGATCTTTTTCTTTCCTTTTTTTTTTAATTATTCTTATATAGGCATGATTATCTTAACACCAACACTTTTACCCAGCAAACACATTGACCTTTGCTTAGCACTTATGGAGTGGGAACCTAAGTCTGCATCAGGTGAGCAGTTGGCAGAGCTAGACTTTGGTTAAGCCCTTTCTGAATTAGGCACTGAAGCAGTCATTTTTCTGGTGTGAATCACAATTGTGCTCTAGTATCCTCCTGAACTGTCTTTCCACATTTCATGCCACTTTGCTAATATAAGTTGTCGCAGTCTTGATTCTTGGGAGAAGAATCAGACCGGCCACGGGGTTCTTCTGGCTGCTTGTTGAGCTGTGGTGAATTGTAGCTGCAAGTTCCTCAGGTTAAGTCCACCCACCCTACAACCCAGAAGGCGAAGAAACGAGGCAGACACCTTGAAAGCCAGGGCCAATCCATTTATTGAACAGCGGGGAGAGCCTTTTAAGCCCTCGGGGAGAGAACAGTCTAGAAACTGGGAGGAGGGAAGGCGGAGCATGCAAATCCGCCACAACTGGTAGGATATGCAAATGCGTGGGTGGCAACTGGGGAGGAGAAAACAGGGAATGAACAGGATTGGATGAAAGAACCGACCAATGGTAGCTGGACCTGCACTGACAGGGCAAGCCCATCAGTACTGCCAGCACCACAGGGATAGGGGATAACAGAACTTTATTTTCAACTTTAAAAACTGGGGAAACTGCAGATGAAGTCTTTGTTTTCAGTCACAGTCAGTCGTAGGATCATCTCGCTGAACCTTCCACACATTAAAGTTGGTCACTTTGTCCCTCTCATCCTTCCACTCGTCCATAATCCTCCAGGTGCCATCTCCAACAATAAGTTTCATAGTTAAATGCTATAATAAACCTATATCTAATAGCCTTGTAATTACAAAAGGGAGAAATGTTTTTCCAACATCAAAATACTATTTTCTTCACAGTTTTTTAGGTATATGTAAACTCTATTCCTAGTAAAATTCAGTACCTCCTATCATGAGATGAACAGCAGAAGGAACTAAGGAATATACATGATCATGACTACTGAGACAAAACTTGAGAATATAAGCCTCTACAGTTAACTACACTAATCCCAGACACAAAGATATATTTCCAAGGCTTCAATCTGGCAAATTTAATCAATTCTTAGAGAAATACATTTTAATAATGGATGCTCATTAGGAGAGACTTCAGCATCAGAGGTTCAAGTAGCAGAACACAAATATATTGTTACCCCAAAGATTTTAGTGAACAATGTCTATTAAAAAATGTAGTAATTTAAATTTTAATTTAGAAGCACATTAGAAAAGCTATTTCTCAGTCTTTAAAAATGGAAAACTTAAGTAACAAAGAAGATGCCTACATTAAAAGTTTCAGAAATATGCCATGAAAATAAAGTGTTCAGTGAAATATTCCTAGGTCAAGGCTGTATGCTCCTTTCCAGGCACAAATCATGATGTTGAAATCCTGTGCCAGTTGACCATTCAGAGTAAAGGATTTAATAGATAAACTCTGATCCAATACCACATCTTTCAAAAGAAGACTCTTGATGTTGTTTCACCATAATCTCATTTGATCACCAATTCTAGCCATGTCATTTTGTAGGTCTGATAATAACATAAGAACTTACAATGATACAGCACTTTTAGGTATACATTAATACCAGAGACCTGACCCATTTTTCTTAGTAAAATGAATCCAAACATTCAAAGAAAATTACTTAATTTGTTGAAATACAACCTTTGGCCAAGATGCTGACAGTTGTCTAAAATGGGAAATGGGTTACTTAAGCCCAAACATAGAGTGCGCCAAACTACAAACCTTTGGTTTTACCTATACTTAGATTCATTCAGCACCTGGAGTGCCCATCAGTTCAGAAAACCCTATCAGAATTTTGTGTTTAATTTGCATTGCTACTTTTAGAAAAATAATATTAGACATCAGCTCTGAATATTAAGAAATATCAGGCATATAAACAACAAATATTGCATCATTGCAAAGAGTTTACTGGGTTTTGTTGGTTTTGTGTTTGGGGGTTTGGGTTTTTTGCCTTTTTTTTTTTTTATTTTTGTAATCCAGGCCACTGCATATACTAAATCAAAAGGTCTTAATCTCTAAAATGAGTTTATTAACTTAATAAAAAAATAATTAAACAGGGTAGGTTTACAGATAAAATGGTTTTAAAAAAATAGAAAAGCAATAGAATCCCCATAAATCCATTATAGCTACTTAATAAAGAAAAATCTGAATAAAGGAATAAGATGCAGAAGAAAATTCTTTATAATTACTTAGGGCAAAAAGTTAAAGTATTAATATCATTAAAAAAATCTTACATATTAAGTAAAAAAAGCATCATATCCACTCACCAATATGTACCCTACAATTAGAGGAAGGGCAACTTACCCTGATGAATTGAAGCATCTGCCTTCCTTGGAGAGGAAGGTCAGTAATGAGGATTACCCTTACCTTTGCCAGGAGCAAGCTTCATGTATATAATGAAGCACTTGCTACACAGAGTTTTTGAGTCATGAAGGTTGGTTTGGTCTCAGCAGACATTGTGGCATTCTAGAGACAGGGACAGTCATCAGAGCAACAGGCAACTGAGCAACATCAATCCCTTCAGCAGCTGAGAGGGCACTGCCTGAGGTCCAAGCCAGGAGAACACAGACCTCAACTGCAACTGAGGAGACATTAAAAGAGTGGGGACACCTGGTTCTTGTTCTTGGTAATCAGCTCCAGCAAGCAAAGCTGAATCACTTCCAGCTGAATCTTAGTAAGAGGCTGCCCATAGGAGTAACTTCAAGGAGATAACTTTTGCGATTTGAAATGACATCTTACTCTGGTTTTCCTTTGTTTCTTTTGTTTCTTGTTTTGTTTGTTTGGTTGGTTTGTTGGGTGGTTTTCCTTTGTTTTGTTTGCTGTTTTTCCTTTCTATATTAAGGTAATGCAAACACACAATAAATTTTAGTTTTGAAAAGCACTTAACACCCACAGATATTAGCAGTAATAAGAGCCTGACTCCCTCCCTCAGCATTTTGTTTGAATTCCAGGTGTAATAATGCCTTCAAAAATCTGGTGAATATATCTAATGTTCTGTCTTTTTAACTATATGCCATTCTACTTCCTTTAAAGCTACACTGAAACTAGCTTCCTCTCTTTTCTTTGAGAAGCTCAAACGTTCTGGATTCCCCAAACACAGAAAACACAATAGTCCTTCTGACCTCTGTGCAGATTAAAATCCACACTGAAACTCTCCATACAACCCAGACTTATGAACATAACAATCAGTGAAGAGGAAGGAAGTGTGATGTTGTGACTGTGTTTGGGAAGAAAAATAAAGAGGAACTCTCAAAGTATTAATTTGTGTCCTTACAATGCAATATCTTGCCACAGTAGGAGGTAATTATTCTCTTTAGCAAGTTACTTTATGCTCTGTCAGAATAGGCATATTGTGGAGATGGGACCAAGACTGGCCACAAAGCTATCTGCTACCTCTGTCTCCTACTTTATGTCTCTAGATATCTCTATCACACTGCTCTACATATCATATCTCTTTGCTCCCCTTGTCCCTAAGGTAGTCTACTCTTTCATAATCAGGTATAATTTCTTTTTTAAGCCCACTAGTTTTACTGAATCGTATGTAACATTTTGTATCATCTAGGAAAGCTGCTTGATTCAGACACTGTTACTACATCATGCTTAAAATTATTTGCAACAAAGGTCTTGTTTCATGTTCACTTTACTTTCAATTACTCAAAACCATGGGAAGAGAATTAGAAGTAAATTACTTTCCAATTCACCCAACAATTAATTTAAAAACCTAAAATCTCCAAGCTTAAAGAAATTATGTAAGGCCTTAACTACTAGTGCAAGGTCTTAGACATAAGAATACAGTTTTGGTTGTCATTTAACATGCAACAAAACAGAACATGATAAAATATGCATTCTGGAGTCTTGAGTATTCGCTCTTGGATTACTTTGCTATCAGCTCGGCATTTTTGATGGTGATAAGCAAAAACGCCGCAAAAGAACTGCTAAGAGAAAGCTTTTGAATTCCATTATCAGCAGGTATTTATTTCTGCGCAGGAAGCAAGGCAGCGAAAACGCCGCAAAAGCTTGCTTACCTGACAGGTGTCAAAGCGGGCTAATTTATATGTTTGAACATGAGTGTTTACAACATTTCTCATTCATTATGCAAATGATTACAACATCTCATTACATATTGATTACAGGCAGGGTCTGAGCGGCGTTGGGGCGATGTTTTCTTCTGGCATCAATTTTGGGGAGGGGTCCTTCTGTTCTTCATCTCCAAAACAAGGGTCTCAGTAGGTCTTCCTCCTTTTGACCCAGCTTGCTTCTTTTCATAGGTGACCCAGCCAAAACTAGTAGAAAAAATCTTGGCTCGCTACCATTGTGCTCTGTTCATATGTCTACCACTACCTGATTGATTGCCTCTAGGCTACGGTACAACGAACTCAGTGATGGCCAAGTCCTGGTAAAGAGAACAGAACATGCTTAGTGATAAAGATAGAGCAAACAGGTCTAAACCTTGGGGAGGGGGTTTGGATATTGGCCCTTGTTCCTTCTCAGTGGAAATAAGGTTGTATCAACATTTACCCTTTCCAGCCTTAAAACAGCAGGACTCGTGAGAACAGAAACAAAAACTGTTAAAGGAATAAAGCATCTGGCAGAGACTTTTAGCATGCTTGAGAAGAACATGTCCCACTGGACATGACCATTTTGTTGCTGGAATAAAAAAAGTTAATTCTCCTTCCAAGACATTTCATAAGACTATGGACACAAATTTTGTTTTAGTAGAGGAGAATTAAGACCTGTTCAAATATACAGTTCAGTATAGAGCCATAGAACCACGGAGGTTGGAAAAGATCTCGAAGATCACTGAGTCCAACCTCATATAATCATATAATTCAAAAAGAGATGAAGCCATGTGAACTCAGATATTCCTGGGAAGCAGGAGAAATGGCAGGAATGCATGGAACTTGTTTGTCTACAGTTTAAATTGTATGTACAGGTCACTTGTTTCAGGGGCTGTGCCAAACTGCTACTGCTGTTTTCCTGTATACATTTGAACTGTAGGTATATACATTTTGGAGGTGGAAGAAAAAATAGAAAATAAATATATTTTGCATACATAAGTCATGATAATGTCCTAACTCAACAAACATTTATGAGTGGAAGTATGCTAACTATTGAACTGAGATTGGAATTGGCTTAAATATTTGAATGTATTTTAAATGCAGTTTTGGATGAAGAGAGTACCAAGAAATATACCTCTTTGAAAGTTTCTATTTCAAAGAGAAAACAAAATTTTTCATAATATTTTACCCACAAGTATTATCAAAACCTCTATCAAAGCAGTTAATGGCTTTTACCTTTCCTGATAGTAACTACATCCAAACTTTCACTAAGTTTTTGTGTTTCAGAAGTTGTAGAGGGAGTAATTCATGTAATCAAAATTATTATAATTTACAAGTTTCTCAAGGTAATCAAAAATTGATATTAGTGGGGGAAAAGACCTCTATGATAAAATAGAAAGGTACAAAACCATACAGCTGTATTTTCTTTCTGAAAATGAAATCCATTTTTATAGCTCTGAGACTATCACTGATGATAATTTCATCCTTAGTTATGACATGATTATCTTGCATGTTGTGAGAAAAAAAACTATGGTCAATGTGGGTTGAAGAAGCAGTTTGTGATATTACTAAATATTCTGCAAAGTTAGAATATTGAATTAATCCATGCAAACATCACCAGTTCTGGCAGAACTTTTGTGGAAAATAGTAATATTGGATTTCAGGTAGAATGCAACTAAACCTTTTGGTGTTTCAGAGCTCTGAAGTTTCAGAGAGTAAAGAGCTCAGCTCAGTTGTGGAGAATGATGACATTTACATGCTCAGCTGAAATTCCTCTAATGAACAAAGAAGGTTGGTTTCACACCAAGTTCCTGGTGATAACTCAGCTGAAACTACTGGTGCTGACTCTTCTGACCGGAGAAAATCAGAATTGTTCCCAGAGGTCAAATCTGCCTAAAACTAGTACAGAGGGTTGGCACTTGGCACCTGCACTTACTGTGAGGTGTCAGAACTGTACAGCACATGCTGATAGTGGCCATCTGCTACGTACATTTGATATTCCAGTGAAGGTCGGTGTGCGGACAGCCCTGGTTTCCAGCCCTCTGATTTGAGTGACAGAACCAGACTCGCCTTTTGTGCCTCTTCAAAGCATGAGTGGGTTTTATGCCATCAAATTGGATGTAATTTCTTTTCTCTTTCTCTTCTCTGCTGTGTGTGGAGACACCTTGGTATGTGAAGGTCTGTTTGCATTAAAGAGGAAAAACAGTATTTTGAGTATGCACTGAGAACAGAAATTCTCCATATCATTAAACTCATATTCGGTGCTTTGTTACAAGAAATTAGAACTTCCTAATATAATCATCATATCATTTTTTTCCCAATCAAGCAAGGGTGCTTTGATTTCTTTTAACTATTAGTTTTGTTTTCCATTCCTCCCCCTCATATGTCTTTATGATTAACAGCACTGAATGCTATGATGAAGAATAATTTTTAAATTTAATTTCTCTTTTATAATTTCTATCATTCTACCCTTCCAGTAAAAATATTGATTGGTTGAATATTTTCTTTAAAAAACAAAGGGATCAAGGGAAATATGTTTCTTTTTATTATTTAAAAGTATTACTTTTACTTCTTCCTATATTTTATGACTTTAAATATAACCTAAAAGAAATACAAAGATATGAGATACATGGTAGCAGCAAGTAGCAATCTCTAATCCTAGATTTAGCAAAAACTTCCCATGTGACTTTCAACATAATTTTACTGTTTTCCCATCTGTGAAAGGGGATCAGTATTGGATACCTAATGTTGGACTTCTGATATTCCATATCCTGTCACGTGCAAAAGAGGACACACCAAATATATATAGAGCCAAGAATTCATTACTTGTCCAATTCTTGTTTAAAGCAACTAATAGTGCTAACTGGAAAAAACCCCCCTCAATAAGAATCTAAATTAAACCATGATATGAGAAAACCTGCTCATGATATACCACTTTTGTGTGATGTCATACTCAGTCCCTGGTGCTCCCCTGGCCCCAAGGTTGACTGCATCAGCCCTTCTCCAGCATGGGTGGGAGGGAGTTGAAGCAAACTGCCCCATCACAAGGGCATCTCTAGAAGGATCTGTCTGTTGTGGCCGGTACCTGCCTCCTCCTTCTTGGGTTTACTTTGCCCAGAAGTATTGCCAGGTGTGTATAGACTCTGGAGTGACAAAAAAAAATTCCCCTGGCAAGAAGTGGAAGACAAGAACAAAAAATTAAGGATATTTCTATTAAATAGAATAACTAAATAAACCATGCATCATCAAGAACGCTAGAGGTCCTTGGGACCCTGGAATAGAGCTACCTTCATGAGATAGGAGTGTGAACTCTGTCCTAGTTACAGTAGCTGGGACCGGTTTATCACTATGTGGGTATAACCAAAACTGGGTATTCTACACCCTCTATACCATTTCTCACAAACTATTAATAATGGATCCTTTGCAGCAGCTGCCCAGGGGACATCTAACACCTTAGCCTACAAACAAGGTGTTAAAGGACCTTGTGGGGGGCTACAAGCTCTTCAGAAAGGACAGGCAGGGTAGGAGAGGTGGAGGGGTGGCTTTATATGTTAGAGAGTCTCTTGACTCTGTTGAACTTGAGGTCAGCAGTGACAAGGTTGAGTGCCTGTGGACCAGAATCAGGGGGAAGGCCAACAGGGCTGACATCCTTGTGGGTGTCTGTTACAAACTGCCCAACCAGGATAATGAAGGAGATTAATTATTCTAC
>VWZD01005024.1:30451-40479 GCA_013396695.1 Sakesphorus luctuosus | reverse complement strand
TTCTAGACACTGATTCTTCCTGCACCACAAAAGCTCTCTCTGCCACAAGCATTTACACTTTCCAGAATGGCAAACTCATTTCTGTGCTGACAACGGATGTTTTAAAAACAGTATAAAGACAATTTCAAATGCTGAGATTTCCTACAGCCCAAGGTTCAAAAGACATTATTACCACCTCCCTACTTCCTTCTGAGCCCAAATATACAAGCAACACTTTTTAAGTACTAAATAGGAAGCCCACCAAAGGTTTACTATATACTTTTTATTTTTCTATAATGGTGTGTAGATGAGAGAAGAAATACTAACTTCCTTATCTCCTCTGTTTTCATTGCCTCCTGCTCTGATTTTTTTCTTTCCTCTCTCACATAAATTATTCCTTATATGTTCCTTTGATTTTGGCCTCTCTACCTAATAAAATAGCTTTATATCAGCACTCTACCTTCCTTTAGCTGATGAATTCTCTCAATACAAAAAAATACTTCTTCAGTAATCTTAAAAAGTCAGCTCCAACTTCATATGCTTTCCCACATAGACAGTTCCTCAAACTGTGAATCCTGACTACTCTTAAAGCCCCAGATGCATCTAAAGGTGGGAGGGTGTGTTTCACTAGGGAGAATCACAAAGGACCAACCATCTAGCACTTGCAGGAATCAGATGTGTGTTCGTAGCCAGAAATTATACATACTGTTACCTTCCCTTCTTAGTTAATTTTAAAAGAAGTAAACTGTTGTTTACTGTTAGTGGATCTAGTTCTCTGCTTATCACTGAAACTACTCTGAAGCCTTCCCAAAATCAAAAGGTTCCTTCATCACAAGCATTTGACATTGTGTTATATAAGAAGTCACTCATTGTCACCTCAAGCTCCTCTTGTGTGTGTTTGCATCCTCTTTCCATCCCCTTTCTTTAGAACCATTGACTAGCTCTTCACTATGTTTGCCCACTTCGTCTCCACCTGACTGCCTTTACTGACTTGACTGCCACTTAAGATTCCACTAACAGTTTAATAGTTTGAGCTTTCCTTACATTTTTATGTTTTGCCCGTCTTACTTTTTGTGCCCAAGTCTAGCCCTGCCAGATTAGCTGTTGCTTAAGTGCAACATTTCAGTGAAAATCCTAGTGAACCCAAAATTCAAGATATTTGTACAGAAAAACAGATTGCATTGTTAGGATAAATTAAAAGAAATACAATTATTTTAATCTCATGTTTACAAGACATCATTGCCACGTCATGCTACAATCTTAGCGTATCCTGAGCTGGAAAGAACGCACAGGGATCATGTCCATGTCATGGTGCTGCGCCCAGAATCATACCATGTGCCTGGAACGTTGTCCAAACACTTCTTCAACTCTTGTCAGGCTTGGTGCTGTGACCACTTTGCTGGGGAGTCTGTTCCAGTACCCAAACACCCTATGGTTGATGAACCTTTTACTAATACCTAGCCTAAACCTCCTGTGACACGGATTTAGGAGAGGTTCCTGGATCCTGTCACTGGTCACCACAGAGAGGAGATCAGTGCCTGCCCCTCCTCTTCCCCTCATGTGGAAGTTGGAACTGCAATGAGGTCTCCCCTCAATCTCCTCTTCTCCAGGCTGAACAGACCAAGTGACCTCAGCTGCTCCTCACACGGCTTCCCTTCAGGGCCCTTTACTGTCTTCATTGCCCTCCTTTGGACACTCTCTAAGAGTTTAATATCGTCCTCAAATTGCACTGACCCAAACTGCACACAATATTCCAGGTGAGGCCACCCCAGTGCAGAGCAGAGTGGGACAATCCCCTTCCTTGACCAGCTGGCAATGCTGTGCCTGATGCCCCCCAGGACATGGGTGGCCCTCCTGGCTGCCAGGGCACTGCTGATTGATTCACCTTGCCATCGACCAGAACCCCCAAGTTCTTTCCACAGGGCTGCTCTTCAGCCTCTTGTTTCCAAGTCTGTCCGTGCATCCAGGTTGCCCCATAAAAGGTGGCCTGTCTGTCTTTGAGAAAATCAACAGCTCCACTCAATTCAGTATCATCAACAAACATATTTAATATCCCTTCCAGTCCTGTCTCTAGGTCATTTATGAAGATGTTGAAGAGTACTGGCCCCAAGATAAAGCCCTGTGGAACCCCACTAGTGACAGGTCACCAGCCTGATGTTGCCCCATTTACTGTAACCCTTTGTGCCATCCACCAGTTGCTTACCTATCATCACATGACATTGATCCAGCTGTGGGATGGACATTTTGTCCAGAAGGATACTGTGAGAGATAGTATCAAAAACTTCACTGAAATCCAAAAAAAGATTACATGACTTCCCTTGATCAGCTAAGTGGGTTACTTTGTCATACAAGTGAATGAAGTTTGTCAAGCAGGACCTTCCTCTCTTGAATCCATGCTGGCTATGACCAAAGACTGCATCAGTGCTGAAGACTGAAGAAAAGAAATCACTAAATATCTCTGCCTTGTCTATGACCCTGTTTCTGAGGTGACCATCCTCATCCTGTAACAGGCTCATGTTATTTCTGGACTGCCTTTTACTACTTTTAAAAACCTATTTTTTTCATCCCTCCCAGTACTGGCCAGCTTCAACTCTATTGAGCTCTGGCCACATGAGTTTTCTCTTAATAGTGGAGTGCTGCATCTCTATATTCCTCTCATGTCACCCAACTTTGCTTCCACTAGGCATACACTTTCCTTTTTTGCCATAGCTCCAGAAGATCCCTGCTCAGCAAGCTAGCCTAAGAATAACTTGTCTGCTTTAATCTCCATGAACACACATTAAGTCCCACAAATTACCAGACAAGTTCCTAAAAGGGAAATCAACTGATACTAAGACATCATCTTTGGGTCAGCAAGCTGATTTGCTAAGCTGCAAATCATATGGTGAGATACAAGTGAGAGGAACATCCTCATGCTTACCATCTTCTTCTAATCTTACCCGAGCATCTGTCAAAATATATGTCTGACTTCATTAAAAGATTCCTGCTAACAGCAGGAGATTCTTCCAAACCATGCGCATATGACTGCAATGCTAAGACTGCTACTTTTAAGAAACAGGGTGTCTACCAAGGATGCAACTATAAAGATCTTCATCTGACCATGGTTGCTCTCCTTCTTAATTTTGAATTAATTAGGATGTGCTCAGGTTTTTGTGGTTTTGGCTTTTTTTTAACTAAAGGTGATGCTTTCCAAAGAATTTAATGTTTCATTTGGATCAGAGGACTCAAAACCTAGGAAAAGAGAATCACAGAATGGATAAGGTTGGAAGGCGTCACAGTGGATCATCTGGTCCAATCTCCCTGCTTGAGCAGCATCATTTTATAGCACAATCTTTATGGCAAAGATTGTGTCCAGATGGTTGTAGAGGATCCCCAGGTAGGGAAACTCCAAAACCCCCCTGGACATCTGTTCCAGTGTGCAGTCACCTGCACAGTAAAGAAGTTCCTCCTTATACTCAGGTGGAATCTCCTGTGTATCAGTTTCTCTCCAATGCCTCTTGTCCTATTGCTTGGCACCACTGAGAAGAGCCTGACCTCATCCTCTTGACATTCTCCCTTCAGCTACTGATAGACATTGATGAGGGTCCCTCTCAGTCATCTCTTCTCAAGGTTGAATACGCCCAACTCCTTCAGCCTTTTCCCATAACAGAGATGCTCCAGCGCCCTAATCATCTCTGTAGCCCCTCACTGGACCTGCTCCAGGGGCTCCATGTCTTTCTTGGACCCAGAACTGGACACAGCACTCCAGGTGAGATCTTACGAAGGCTGACCAGAGGAGCAGGATCCATTTCCTTGACTTAGAATTTTCCTAATGGACTCCAGGATCCCACTGGCCTTCCAGGGCCAAAAGGCCTCACTGCTGGCTCATGGACAGCCTGTTGTCCACCAGGACCCCTCAGGTCCTTCTCCAGCAGGTCAGCCCCCAGCCTCTGCTGGTGCAGGGGGTTATTCCTTCCCCGGTGCAGGACCCTGCATTGCCCTTGTTGAATGTCAGACAGTTCTTCCCTGCCCATCTCTACAACCTGCCGAGGTCCCTCTGAAGGGCTGCACAGCCCTCTGGGGTATTGGCCACTCCTCCCAGCTTTGTGCCATCAGTGAACTTGCTGAGAAGGCAAGTCATGGATGAACAAGTTAAACACTGGGCCCAGTATTGAAACTTTGTGGACACCGCTAGTGACACAACTACACCACCTGCCAGCAGAGGCAGGACATACTCTGTCATTTTAGCTGCACACCCTTGCAAAGCAGCGCTGCTCATGCTTTTAACTTCTCCCTGGGGCCCCTCCGCTGCCTCTGACGCCGGCAGCGCCTACAGGGCCGCGGCCGCCGCTGCCATGGCAGCCGGCGACACTGGGGACAACGCGGCGAGTGTCCGTCCCACAGACACCCGGGAGGCGCCGCGTCGCTCAGGCATGAGCGCGATGGCTGCGAACCGGAGAGCTCCTGCTCTGCTTTGCTTTGCCAGGACCTGTAAGCCAACCGGCCCACCTTCCCGGGGGCGTCCCCCAGGCCCCTCGGAGAGGTCGCGGTGGGGATGTGGGCGGCGGGTGAGGCCGGGCGGGAACGCGGGTGCTGTGAACAAGGAAGGCACGGTGGCAGTGCCGACACCAACCAGCCTATGCAGGGACGCGACTGCCAAGAAGAAGGGAAGGCGGGAAGCGCAGCCCCCCTGCCCGTCTCGGCCCGTCCCGGCGCCCCCGTCCCGCTCACCTGCGACTCCGCCCGCACCAGCCGTTCAAACGCCCGAGCGGAGCAGGAACCGCCGCTCCCATAGGCTCGCCCGGTCTCTGCAAGGCACGCTGCGATTGGGCGGTTTGGCGGCGAATTGGCCAATCGAATCGCTCGCGCAAGGGGAAGGGCGTTCAAGCCCCTCCCTCCGCACCGCCCCCCACCGCCCTCTCGCGCCGCGCGCTGATTGGCGGCGGCGCGGGTTAGGGTTGGCGCGTGACACCGCGGGGTACCCGGGGCAGCCTCCGGTGCGGGCCCATCCTGGTTCGGTCCCACCCTGGTTCGGTGCCTCCGCGGCCCCGGGGCGGCCTCCGGTTCGGGTCCCCCCCGCGAGCTCCCCGCTTCGGCGAGCGCTTTAAATAGCTTCGGCTTGGCAAAGTGGCGGAGCCTGGAGCTGTGCGTGTTGAAGAGCAGTAGCTGGCGGTCATTTCTGTGCAGAATGAGGATTTAAAAAGAAAACAAAGAAGAAAAATTCCTAGGTGGAACCCCTTCATTCCTGAACGCTTCCAACTATGCTAGCCGCTAAGCTGGAAAACCTACCCCAGCAGGGCTTTTAAGTAATTGGTGCAGTCACCTTGAGGAAAGAGCCCTGGGCTCGTGGTGTCCCGCGTTTCCCTCCAGTGCAGGGTTTCCATAACACCGTGGGTGGGCAGGCGGGCGGGATAGGCTCGGGATTAAATGTGGCAGCCCCGCGGCCGGGCTGTGTCCCGCACACCCTCCCCAAAGCCAGAGCCGCTGGCCGGTCCCAGCCAGGATGGCTCTCCTGACTGCCGTCTCAGGACTGCGATAGACTAAAATCCAACCCAAGGTTTTAAAGGTTTTATTACCGTGGGGCATCAAGTAGTACAGAGCTCTTCCGTTTGCCAGCCTTCTTTTATGCTGATACTATCCTAATCGATCATTCTGTAATGCAAGCTGTGATACAGAAAATGCCACATGTTATTTCAAAATAATTTACTGAACTCTGACTGCAGCATACCATCAGTTGTGCTAGAGTCACAGCAACATGGTGAAGCTCCATAACATGTGATCGTACCTTCTGTTGCACCAACATTTTGTCTGATAGCATGAGGAACATTTCTTAGGCATGAAATCCCAGTCTCACACAAAACTATAACTTATAATTTGCCCTTTATGCACGTTTACAGCAACATCCAGATCTTGCTCTAGAATCTTTTGCCTCTGTGAAACACAGTTGGGCGAGTAAGGAAATGAGCAAAATTTCACCTCTCTTAGAGGAACTTAAGTTCTCAAGTAAGCCTTTTTCCATAGTAAAAGCCTACTTCAACGTTTGTTGAAGTTAAGATTTAGAGAAAGTGGTAATGGAGAGCTGTTTTTAACTGTAGCATCCAGCAAGGTCGGCGTGATTTGATAAGCCAAAACTCCAGCCTGAGGAGTCACTCATTATACAGTCCTTGTGTTTCATTAAGGCCTATGATGAAATTTGTTGCGGTTCGTTTCCAGAAAAGCGTAATGGAAGGGCTGCATTTGCTAATGGATTTTAGTAGTCATGAAGGAGTGTATGGTTTCAGAAATACATGTTTTCTTAATCAATTTGGTTGAAAATATCTATGATAGGGTCTTTGGTTGCAGATAGGGTTAAATTTGGGGTAAAAGGAGCTGCATTTTGTAAGATCTGCTAGAGCACTGGCCTCAGAGCTTGTCCCAACACTACTCATTTTTTTGAGTGCTAAACTGGACCTGACGTCTGGCTGTAATCTCATATTGGTGATTAATGGCTACACCAACGCAAGGCATAATTTATTTTCCCCTGCCACAACAGGCTTTTCTGCAGGATCACAGCTAAAGAAGGATTTTGTAAGAAAACAAAGTCTTCCTGCACAAAGGGGAATAGAGTTGTTACTGTACAGGAGGGAGAATGGCATTTTTAGTCATGAAATATGGCAAAGTGTCTGATCACAGGACTTCCTCTACACAGGACTTCCTCTACCTTCTTGTGAGGTTTGAAGAGGCTGTATATCTAAGAGTGAGGAAAAAGCTCCTCCAAAGACCAGCTTCAGATGACCAAATCCAAATGTGCTCTACTGACCCTTCTAACTAGTAAAAAATCAGGCTCCAAATTTCCTTGTTTGTTTTTTTTTTTAATTTTTATTTTTGTGATTGAAATAGGGTCACAGGAAAGTAGAACTACTACAATGTTTTGTAATGCTTGTCAACATGTAACTTTTCAACAAGGCTTTGTTGAAAAGTTTTAGGTTTGTCTGGTTCACATTAGAAAAAGAGCACAAGTTTCTTGTCTCAGAGACAATAATTTATTAATCAAAATGAAGGGATGACATGTGCGTCTATCATGCTGTTCGTGTCAATTTGTATTGCACACTGCTGGTGAAAAATGTGATAAATCTTTATGCATAAAATAGTTTTTTAAGTACATGGCTACCACTGGCCCATGAAACATAGCCTTTATATATGTGTTTACCTTTCAGTCTTACATCTTTGGGAAAATGCAGACATTGTAAAATTGAGGAGGTCTGCAATGGGTACTCAAACCAGTCTTTGTGATGCAAACATCTACCGCTACTTCATAATTAGATGGATAAAAAGCAAGGGAGATCAAATAGTATTAAGCTGATTACTAGTATAACGACATAATTGTAGATAGTTAGAGAGCAATGAAATGACAATAATTACCCTATTCCCACACTGTGGATTTTATGGAGTATCTGATAAAACTTCCCATTGAACTTTCTGATTTAGAGTTGTATTTAAAAAATACCATCCATCTTTCATGTTGGATTCTATTGTACCATATTGCATACAATTATTATCACAGAGGGAAGGAGATTTTTCTATGCTTTTATGACCACATGTGTTCATCTGCTGCTCTAGCCAAGCAAATGCCACAGCAGTGATTAAAGCCAGGGAAAGTATAGTTATCTGTTCAGACTGAGAATTAGTTTTGAAACTATTATTTTTCTGTGCTTTTTTGAAGGAAAGAGGGAAAATGGAGGCAGAAGGCTGAACTGATTGAAGGGCGTTAATATATCTAATGACAAAAGTTCATCTCTTATTTCTTTGAAACAGCTTTTGAGGAACTCAGAGTTGAAAGTGAACATCATCTAATTTATATGAAAGAGTAATGAATTTTTAGTGTGTTCTGTAGTTCTGTATGTTACTGAAACACCTGTTTAGCATTCTCTGTTTACCCCCTGTATCTATTGTGATTATGTGGTGGAAAACCAGATGCTTTGTAATAACCTAAGTGTGGATACTGGAGTGGTTACTGCTTAACTCTACCAGATTAACTATTTGACTGTTCGCTGGGTGAACACAAGATCTGTCTCCTCTCATGTGCAGTGCTAGATGCTGCTCTGGCCTCTAGGTAGACCTGTGCCTTGTACGATGTAGTCTCACAATCTCTTTTCTCCTCCATGGCTCCACATGTCTTAAAGAGAACCATTGACTGTCTGAAGGCAAAGAGCCAGGGAGAAGGCACTAAGCTACATCTTTTGGGCCTCTACATTCAAAGGACTGTCACATTATGGCTACTGATTGTGCAGTGGGGCTGTTGTAATTGCATGGTCTAGGAACATTCTTTACCATCATGTGAAATGAAAAATATAGCTGGTTGGCAGGTCACCTTTTTCAAGACTCACATTGAATTTTTTGTTCCAACTGTTTTTGTTCCAACTGGTGTTTTTTGAAACTGGTGTTTTTTGAAACCCCAGTGTCTCATGCACAATTAAAATCCTTATTATAGCCAAAAAGGATGGCTAGAGATAGTGCATATGGGCAATGTGAAGCGTAGTTCCACATATTTTGGAAATTACTAGCTTTCTTTTATTGTGATGATGCTGATAGTAGAAACTAAGTTGTCCCATGAATATTGAATACCTCAGTGTTAAAGGGGTCTATTTTCTACCTAACACCCCATTCTTTCATTGTAAAGATGCTCTTCTGAATGTATTGTCTGTTACATAATGGTTAGTGTACATATCAAGTATATATCCTTTTGCAGAAAGAAACCTCATGTGAGTTGGAATTAATACTGAGAGATTGAAAATAGTCTGGAATCTAGTATTTGCTGTGTCTGAGAAAATATTCTCCCTTTTTTTTCCTAAGTGTGTCAGTTTATAGCTTGACACAAGACAGTGCTAATGAGCCTATAAATGCTGTAGGCCTAGTGAATGTGTTCATATATACTTACAAGTTTCTTGCAGAGCATTGGAATTTTTTTCACTCAAATAAGTGTTTTGACATCAGTCAGTCAGTCAGTCAGTCAATCAGTCAGACTTTTCTCCATCACTCAGTCTATCATGACAAAAGTTATGAAAATATTTTTCATGACTTGCAAGGATGGTTTTCTGCCATAACAACTTATTGACATGTTAGATAAAGATTTTCAGTTGCATGGGAAAAAAATGCTTCTCCTCCAGTGCATTAGGTAACTATACATTCACCCTTCTTTCAAGCTTCTATCTTTTTTCCAGTGTGATACCAAAATGGGTTTGTCAACAATTTTGCCAAAAAGCACTAGGAGTATTTTTGTGGTCATGCTTCTTTTCTCCTTTTAACTGTAGAGAACAGGTGAAACCTCTTCTTGTCAGATATCAGAAGATCAATGTCCCTAGAGATCTTGCAGTGGCAGGGCGCACATGTACAACGTATTTATGATGACATATTCAGCTGCAGGGGCAATAGAACACCACTGTGCTCTAGAGTATTGAATCACCATAAAAAGCACAGCGTCAGCTTCTTTCAAGACTAGCATTAGGGCTGCACATAAATCTGCTATTGAAAATCATATCTGAAGAATGAATTATAGTTTTGGGTTTGTTATTGCCTCTCACAGCAGCATACAGGGTTTTAAAGAAAGGTAAAACTATTTCATAAGGGAATCTGTAGAAGGCAGTTGGCAGCAATTAGATTATTCTTTCTGAAAAGCATCAAAAGATTTTCCAAGATTAATTGTAATAATGATCTGTTCCTAAGGAAAATGCAATCTTCATAAATAACAATTATGATGTTTATTGTTGTCTTTTAAAAATCTGTACACTGTACTCGCTTTTACCACATTTAAGATGTTCTTTCCTCAAAGGAATACTAGGCTGGTTATTTGGATGAGATTTCCATTATAAAGCACAGATCCATTTGGCAAATGAAGTGCAGGAAAACTCCGAAATGGTTAATGTGAAACAGACATTCATCCTTCATTTAAGAGCAGCCCATTTATGTGAGTGATTGTATAACAGTCATAATGTTTTAGGATCCCTTCAGCATCTTATGGCAGGATCAACACGTTGGTTGTTGACAGCTGTAAACATATATATATATATATATATATATATTTGCATTCTGTT
>VWZD01005024.1:8965-26072 GCA_013396695.1 Sakesphorus luctuosus | reverse complement strand
AGAGAAAGCCTTAAAAATTGTAACGGGCAGTCTGGACAAAGACAGAAGCCAATGCAAGTGCAACCAAACAACCTCTCCCTCAAGAAAATAAAATTAAAAAAGAAAAAAAAAGAAAAAAAAGATGTGCTCTGTGCTGACTTAGAAGACATTACTTTAGAAGATGTTGAATATTTGGAATGAGATTGTGCTTACATAAATTTAGTTATCCAGCTCACACTTACATCTGAGCTGGAAGTAAAAATCTGTGGTTTATTTTGTCCTAAAGTAGAAATCTAAAACTTGTTACAGGATACAGGTGACATCTAAAGCTAAGTGAGAAATATTCCATTCTTTGTTGAGGTAAGGGTGCCCTTAATGTGTTCCAGTGAAGGAAAAGGAAGATCAGTGTGCAGAAAAGAAGTTTCTATTTCTGACTCAAATTCAGGAGACATAATATTCATGATCTTGTTTTCATGCAATTTTACATTGGGATATTGTTCACTATAGCTTCTTTAGCTTTACAGAATCATAGTTGTGTGAATTGACTCTTCTTAAAAGGAGGCAGCCTCAAAAGAAGTATAAAAGCAGCATGGAAATTTGTGAGGAGGAGGGAGAGATCTTGGACTGGAAACAGCAGTAGTCAGAATGTCATTTTACACAGTGAGAAATTGCTATGCTGGAATCAAATGCTCTGTCTAAGGAAGGAGCACCTTCTCAGCTGGATGCTGTGAGGCATCCGGATCCAATTGATGAAGTGTCAATGCAGGCTGCAACAACACATACCCACACTTGTGATGTGCATATATGAAGCCATGGGTTCTTTCACAGTGATGTGTGATTCATCAGGTTGTAAGAAGCTTCACAGATTCACAGAAAGCTAGAGCACCCACACCTCTACAGGAGATGTGTAAGGAGGGGAACCAACACTCCCAGATGAGGTGTGTGTGCTTGTAGCTACTTTGTGCTGTGAGAGAGATGTGCACATATAACCATTTATGTGTCTGTGATTAGAACTATTTGGGTGGGTTTCTGTAGAAGGCTGTTTTTGTTTGTGTATATTGTGTTTCATATGCATCCAATATTATGGTTTATTAGCATTTTGTTTGCATCTAATATTGTTGTTTACTTGTATTGCTCAGTCTTAAATATAGAGATCAGTGATTGCTAGTTAATTACATGCTGTTAATAAATTGCTTCATTTCTGATTTTTCCTCTGATAATGTAACACCTCTAGCAGAAGATCTCTGAGCCTGGTATGCTGTTCCTGCTGTAAGCACAGCTGTGAAGTACACCACCACAGAAGGGAAACAAGAGGGGGTTTTTTTTGCTGTTGCATAATGGCTAGGTGATAAATAAGTTTTTGATTTATGGTGAGATATTGGCAGTCTATGAAATGCCTGCCATTGGAACTTTTAAAATTTTGTCTATAGATACAATGAAAACATCAAGTAAGGGTCAGTTTTGTTTCACTTAACTTGCAGTAGTTCTTGAGGGATAGAAGAGAATCCTTCTAAAATTAGGTGCTTGATTAAGAAACATAATTCAGGAAGTACAGGTCATGGTTTCTTCATTATGACTTGAGTGAAAAGGGAAGTAGAGTAAGTATTACTGATGGAAATTAATAATGCACCAAGAATATTTCCTGTGAGGCATTATGCAAAGTGCTTCATTCTAGTTTTACAGTGAACAAATTCTTCAAAAACAAGGTCTTGATTAAAACCTTGGAAATAGATAGTTGAATGATAGTTGGAATCAATTTCCCTTTAGTTAGAGGAAATAGTTATGATATGTGTCAGTGTTTCTAAACGTTTCTAAGTTTGTAGCAAGTTCATAGGCTTTAGATTTTGATCTTGAAGAGCTTTGAGAAGTTAAGTGTACAGTAAGCAGAGACTGTGATCTGTGTAGACTTTTAACAACATTTAAGGAAATAAGGCATTGTCTTAGCCATAATTGTGAAACACAGTTGTGAATTCCTTAAATAGTTAAGTCCTTAAATAGTTAAATCCTTAAATTTTAAGTCATTAAGACACTAGTTTCAAAACTGCTCCTTACTTTCTTCTTCATCTTGTTTCAAGCTGCAGTTTGATCATTTCAGTTTTAGGTCCTCAAAGATACTGGTATGTCTTGAAAAGAATATTTTTTTCTTTTAAAATGAGCAATTGAAATGCAATATTAAGTAAAATGCATAAAGACTCTAACTAGCTCGTGGCCTTGGCAACCCTTAAGAAAACTGTCATTGTTATGCAATAAGTACTATTTTCTTCTCTTTTTTCTTTCATTTTTTTTCTGATTACTCAGATGTAGCATTGCATCAATGAAGAACAGTTAAGTGTTACCATAACTGATATTCTATGGCAAGAATATATCACATCTAGATACTATCACAGTCTTTTTTTAATTTCTGTAATACTGGATACAGATGGGACATCAGGCTGTCAGCTCTGTAGCTCACTTTATTCCCAGTACCTAAGGGNCAAAGCACTTTAAACTCTTGCTAGAAAACATACTAATATGTGCAGCAAAGTATTCCTACTTGTTAGATAATCATTATTCCTAACAAGTAATCAGATCCAACGTACTTTTCCATCGGTTGTCTTTTTATTTACATCTTCTATATTCAGATCATGAATACCATTCAATGAGAAAAGCAGGTAAACAGAATGAGAAATGGTAAATTTGAAAGGGCACTTTAGGGAAGCCAAGCAAATGACTGACTGCTCATGACTAGGAAACCTACAAGGTACATGGATTCTTAGTGTCTTTGAGAGGCATTAACTGTTCTGTCCTCTTTTTTACCACATATAGAAGCCTGTATTTCTAAAGCCTTATTGTGGATCCAGGGCTATAATTTGTTTGACTAAGCAGTTGATTTATTGCTATAGTACATTTTCCAAATGCTAATTATTTTCTTTTTCCTAATGTGTGGTTGTATCTTAACAGGGTCGTGCTTACGCAGTTATTTTCATATTTTCATAGCTTTCTGTAGTGCCAGACCATCTCCTGAATATTCCAATCCAGGTTCTCCCAGTAGACAATACTATTGTGGTGGTTATACATCTCAGACTAATTATAATTGTGTTTATATGTTTTTTTTCCTTGAGGTGACAAGAATTTTAGCATTCATATGGAATCAGAACTCTATTTATCCTTTTATCTGATCTTGATTATCTTTCCATTACACAATGCTGATTATTAGGAACTCTACAAACTTTGTCATGGGTATTTCAGTTACATTGTGTTGCAGATTTAGCACTTTTGCAGTGTGTCATGCTCCTCCCCTGTCTGCATAACTTGATGGGACTGTAAAGTCTCCTTTGGATTTCATAATGTTCTTACAAATAGAGATCATCCAAGTGTGTAATTTGCTTTCGTTTTCTTCTTTCCCAAAATAATTTATATGTAAGCTCCTGAAAGTGTGGTACTGAGGGAAATAGTGTGTGGAGGTTTTAGCTTTTGTTTTGTTTTATAGCCTGTGTAATTATTTGTTTGTTTACCATTTCATTTCACATATTCTTTCATACAAATGGACCAGGGTTCTTGCGACTAGTTTTGTGGTATAGTATTTCTCTAGGTACTGTGGGGGGTGTCTTTAGAGAAGATAATTTTTCTGGGTGATATGTGAAATTTCAAAATGAACTATTCCAGCAAACTTCTAACATATTCTGGAAAAGGAGAAAAGTGAATGAAGAAAGGAAATGATGGTGTCCACAAGAAAAGATTCAGTAGAACAAATGCAAGCTTTGGCGAGAGGAAGTTTTGAGCCAGCCTTGTATTCCTACAGCTGATGGGTCTGAATCATGGTTTGATATTCACATATTTTTCAATAATGAAGTAGCTAAATATAATTCTTTAATACCATTTCTGGGCTTTAAGAACCTAAGAAATGGAAATGTAAAGAATTGCAATCTTACAGTTTTCATATTTGCTGCTAATTTTGCATATTCCCATTTGCCTGTGCTGACTCTAAGATGAACAAGAAAGAATTTCATAGAAAGGTCCTCCACTGAGGATAGGACTTCATGTTGGTTTTCATCAAATATGCTGAGTACTCAGGTTCTTTCAAAAGCAGAAGAAGCTGCGAGTGTTCACTACTCATGGAGCTGAATCGTACACATGAATTTGCTTGTCAGCCAGTATTATTGAGTACTTGGAAATGTTTACTAGCTGCAAGCCTTTCCTTCCCTTCACTCACATAGTGTAGGCACTCAACACACTCTTCAAGTCTTGTGTGAAGGAATTGTAACTTTCAGAGTTTGGACAGTAAGATTCTTAGGGATCCCAATGCTTTTCTTCAGAAGTAAGGGTAGCTAGTCCAGATTCAACCTAATCGTTTCCTTAGTTCCAGTTTGCTTCTCTGATAGCGAGCCTGATCCCTGGTGACACAAATACCTGTAGTGAAGCATCTGGCTCTGAGAACAGCCAGCAAAATGCATCTGGCTGTGACAGTGTACAGCAACTGACTATGACAATACTCTGACTTGTGATTGTTTTTTCTTCTAAGTTGATGTAGTTGGTGGATATTTTTTAGTTGTTTCAGTCTAATAAATGAACAAAAGAATGATGAGAAAAGGTGCTGTGGTCTTATTTTTTTGAATTTTCTCTCAACAGAATATTTTTACTTAACAGAGCACTTTATAGTTTTTCTATAATAGTAAATGAAAAAATAATTGCAGCTACCTGGGCTTCCAAAGAAATGCAGGTTTCTTACACAAAGACGTATTTGGCTAAAGAAATATTTTTTGATTGAAAATATGCCCATTTTCTAGCAGGAACATCTGCATTTTGGAGGGTAGGAAGGAGAGAAAAATGTGCTGCAAAATCTGTCCAATTCAAAAGTTCTATAAAATGGTGATTTAAAACACAGTATGTCTTGCAATGTCATGAGTATACGCAAACTTCTATTCATTGCTACAGGTGGTGTTCACATGATACGAAACATCCAGAGGAAGACAGACAAAGCTGTGATGAGTCCTTCCCCTGCTCCAGCGTGGGGTTCCTCCCACAGGATAGAGTTCTCCACCAACTGCTCCAACATGGGTCCTTTTCCACGAAGTGCAGTTCTTCAGGCACAGCCTGCTCCATTGTAGGCTCCCCACAGGGCCTATCAGGAAACCTATTCTAGAATGGGCTCCTCTCTCCATGGGTCCACAGTCCCTGCCAGGACCCTGCTCTAACACCAGCTTCCCACAGATTCACTGCTTTCTTTTGAGCATTCATTTGCTCTGGCATGGTTCTCCTTCACAGTGTGCTGGTGGATATCTTCTCCACTGTGGTCCTCTACAGACTGCAGGGCACAACTGCCTTGCCATGGTCTGCACCACAGCCTGAGCTCTGGCACCTGGAGCACCTTCTTCCCCTCCATTTTCACTGACCTTGATGTCTGCTGTTCCTCTCATATATTTTCACTCCTCTTTTCTCTGGCCGCAATTACATCTGCACAATAACTTTTTTCCTTCTTAAATATATTATCAGAGAGGTATTATTATCATCTCTGATTGTCTCAGCCTTGGCCCACAGCAGGTCTGTCCTGGAGCCACCTGACATTGGCTGTGCTGGGCATGGGGGATGTTTTCGGCAGCTTCTTACAGAAACCAACCCTGTAGTCCCCCCCTCTACCAAAATCTGGCCATGCAAACCCAATACAGCCTTCCCTCAGAAATTTCAACACAGAAAGTACTAAGTGTTATATCTCTCCAGCAATGTCTTAATAGCTTGGCATAGTAGAATGTATCTCCATTTTTCCTAGTTACTTGAATATCTTTCTAAGATTTCAACAGAAGTTCTGACCTGAACTCAAATACCACAGGGGAAGCTCAGTGAACTGCCTTAAGCAAAAGGTCTGATGATGATAGTCCCCTTCAGTCATGAAACCTATCTTTTGTGTAACACAGAACCTTCTTCTCATGGTATTATTCATTGTGAAATTTATGGTCTTGACAACAGAAGTGTTGATTTGACGGGGTATATGTATCATAGAAGTCTAGGATTAATTTGTGCCTTCAGTCACTTCAATATATTGTAACTGGAAATATCTAAATTTAAATTTAAAGGGTCATTTTAATTGAAAAGTACACCAGTAAAGGTTTTTTCTCTGTCTTTGTGTCTAGTCTCTTTTCTCAAGGTAATTTCAGCACTGTCCTCAAGACCATGCTCAAAGTGGGTGCAGGAATCAGATTACAACTACTAGTTCAGTTTTGAGCCCCTGCTAAGGGGCTCGGTATATTCAGACAGTCCAGTGGATTAACACACTGCCAGTCCAGGTCTGTGTTTCCTCCCTGCCATTAGTATTTCTCTCCCTCAGTGAGCTTCAGAAAGCCTCCCTGAAAGCAGGCTAATGCTGCACAGGCTGTACAATGCTCTCAGTTGAGGTCTGCAGAAGAAAAGCCCATATCATGTCTGCACTCCCTAAATCACTCTCTAAACATGGCACTTGTATATTCTAGAGATTGCCTGACAGAAAGCTGAAAGACCAAAAAAAGATTGACAAACTCAAATGAAGTTAAGATACCTATGTACTGACTACAGTTCCTTCCTTTTTCTTCCATTTTCCACAGGAAGAGAATATCTTAGAGATAGTAATAAAACACATGGGGCCTCTGAGCCGCTATCAATCTACCTTGGAAGGTCCTAGACTTCTTTTATCTTGTAAAGAATTGCGGAACAGTAGCTAGATAGGAAAACAAAACCAGTAGGCAGTCATCCCTGATGGAAGAGAAAGCTGCTGAAGAGGTAATAAAACAAAAGAAGGCATAGTCACTGACTGCTGATATAATTTACCCTGTATATTCAGTGTTTTCACCTTTGATAGTAAGAAAGTGCTGGCATTTAAGTTGTTGATGTTAAATAAATGTTGGAGCAAAACTTGCAAAGAAACATGTTTATTACTTCCTTTTGTCCTGTAGAGAAAGCTGAAACCTCTCAGGGAAGCCCTTCATGAAATTCCAGCCCCAGGGATTTAATATACTGTCATTTTGTTCATGGCCGAAGGTAATGAACTGAAAACACAAAAAAATGTTTTTCAGGAAAACTATGCAGCTGTGACACCCCTGGAGACCCTGCCTCAGGGAATGCAATCCTCTTTTAAAAAGTTAGGGAGTACTGCAGTACTTTAAGGTCTTTTAAACAAATGCAGTTTACAGGACATCTCAAGGATTTTTGATTGTGTGTAGTGATTTTAAATATTGGACTTCTTCCTAAAAGTGAAGGAATAGGACTTGTGGACTTTACTGAGGCTAATTGCTCTTCATGGTAGATTGTTAAAATTTGATCTACAACCCCTTTTTTTTTCTAAAAATACATGAAAATAAGAGGCATTATGCAAATAATGGTACAACAGGAGACCTTTACTTAAATGGAGGAGGAGGCAGACTAAATGGCCATTGATTTTAGAAGCATCGATATATGCAAGAAGCTACACAAACCAAGCCAGAGAGTAAATAATGGAGGATTAGGTAGTGTAAAAAAAGGAAACATGATATGGAAATGCAGTAATTCTTTGGGGTTTTGTATTATTTAAGAGAGCTTTTGATTTTCTTTTCCACAGAAAGTACTGTATGTTATGATAGCATTTTAATAAAGGGTTTGTTCCTTTTGGGGTTTATGGGGAAAGAGATTATGATTTTCTGTGGTTAAATGGAGCTGCCACAGGTCTGTGCTTAAGTGATGGTACTGGGGTTCTGACAAGTATGTGATGATGAGTAAGAGCAGCACTCATCAACCAGAGGGGTTGGGGTATGACATACCTTCAGTGTGTATGTTTTACATGGAATTTGACATCACCAGTCTAAAAAATTAATCTGACCCAGTCTGGGGAGCGTCTTGAACCTTATACATCTGTGATGACTGGTTAGAATCCAAATTCTGGTGTAACAATGTCTATAAGTTATATACTTCCTCAGAGAAGACTCGTGGGAGGTCACCGCAGTGATAGGGGTCTGTGTTTTCCCACGTCTCCCAGGGGCTGTGCTGCAACTGCACACATGTGACCAAGGACAGAAGCTGTTGGGAGACTCATAATATGTGTGTGGCTTTGCTGTGAAGACCTGACATCTAGGCTTTATCAAATAAGTAGCAATCTCCGTGTTCGTTTGGAGGACTTTGGTGGACAGCTCAATTGATCCTCCAAAAGCAGTCAGCATTCCATTAGCTTTGATTTTGACTGTGTGGAGGACCTTAAGTCCTCAACTCATCATGCCTAGCCTTTGTGTTGAGTACTTGGAAGGAGTGGTTTTCTGCCTCCTAGGTGATGTGCACCCCTTTTGTGAGTGGGCACCAGTCTGGCTTGTGGGGACAGAAGGATGGGAATGGCAGTGGGTTTCTTAATGTCTTGATGTCTTTTGCTGATGCATGTAGCATTCTATTAATACCTGTTTATGATGGATTAGGGCTTGCTAGTTTTAACGAAGGCCTTGATTAATATTTGTACAGCTCATTATAAACATGATAATACATCCACACGCGTGTCTTATTTAGGCATGTGATATTATGTGCTATGCAATTATCTGTTGGGCAGTGATGATGAAGCAGCATAGGATTTTTCTTACAAATTGCATGCTGCTGTTTATTATTTCTGGGACTGCAGTTCTCTTTCCTCAGTCTGATTCATTCTGACTCATACAAAACACATCCTCATTGAAATGGGGTGCACAGCAGCAAGCGCTGTCATGCTAGTTCTGCACCATTAGGTAATTGTTTGAGTCTTTTCTAGTGGAGATGTCTGTAGCACAGGCAGTACAAAAAGACGAGGACAATGTGGGTGTCTGGTGGGTGGATTCAAAGTTAGAAGAAAATTACCTATTAGAAAAACTTCAGCTAGAGCTTGCTTATTACAAACTTGACAGTATTTCAATTTTAAAATATTTGCACAACGTAATTAGAGGTACAGAAATGATTGTTCATATGCAGAACTAATCCTCTTAATACAGTGAAAAAAGACCATGAATGTTCACCTATCTGGGGGTAGATTTGAAGCCCATCATTGATACTGGATGAGTTCTTATGACAGAAATGATTGAAATGGTATTTAAAATGTGTCTCAGAAATCCGAGAGTATGATTTTGGGGTGATTCTTATGGGTTAAATGATCAGATTTACTGATAACAACAGAGCAACTTCTGTGCATTGTTTTAATCCTTCACTCTCATTTGGTAAGAAATTTAATAAGGTATATTCTGATTTACAAACAGGGTTTTCCCCCTTGTATAAAAGGTAGAATTTGAAAAGGTAAAATTTGAAGTGATAGCACTGCAGTAAATATATTTTAAATCATTTTTCTCTTCTACTGACTAAAATTTGTAAGCTGTTTACTCAGAAAAAAGCAGCTTCCACTGTTTGGAGAGATATCAGATTAAAGAAAACAGCCACCTAGGACAGCACATCAGAAATGACGTCTGTAGTCACAAAGGGAGGTAGTTATGAGGGATGAGGTACTTCCCTCCCCCATGCTGTGAGCAAGTCAAGAAGAATCATTATGGATAGCTGAAAAGTCACCTCTTCCCTCACCTTACAGATGGGAAAGAAAGAAAATGTCTGGATAGTTGATTTGGAGTAAAAAGTATGGGGAAAAAGAATGGCTGACAAGCAATATGCTTTATTTTTAAAGCATTGGTCGAAGTACACTTGATTTGATTTGATTTGATTTGGTAACAGCAGAGGCTTATGTTAGATAGAAACATGAACAGAACTGCCTGAAAAACAAGAAGGGGCCAGTTCCTGTATTAGCACAAACCCCCCAAAACATAACATTATTAGTGAAAATATTTAAAATGAAAATAAATAATATTATTGGTTTTCCTTTTTTGAAAGTAGAGTACTATATAAAGATAAAACATTTAACCCTGTTGTTTTACATGTAATCCATCTCTTATTTTTTTAAAATATGTTTTTGCTTTGAGGTACCTTCTCTGGCTATGAATTATGAGAGTGTCTTTTTTTAACTGTGTAGCTTTCAGTAAAATCCATTATCAGTTCTTTGTTTGAATTCAGTTCACATCATCTTCTCATAGGCTATAAAGAGACTCAATCTGTTCCAGAACAGTAATCACAGTCCATTAAACTCTGTTCCCTGTAGTCTTTGTTCCCAGTTACATGTGATACTGTAATTGTGTGTGTGTGTGAGAGCGAAAAAAATAGTCAAGTGCCTTGCAATATTGTCACAAAGATTTACCAGTCCAGGTAAAACATACGCTTGCCTTTACTTTAGAGTAATGATAATTTCCCTGAAAAACCTGGAAGTGTTTCCCTTTACCAATTGAAAAACCAGAAAAGCACGACCAGATCCCCCACCCAAACAAACCTCATCTGGGAGGAGGAGATTTTCACAGGACTGTATCTGAAAAAATTATTCCTCTATTAACTCCTTAGTGTTCTTGATCAATGACTTAATCTGCACACCATGAATAGAAGACAGAAAAATAAAACCACCTTTCATTGTCACTTCAGAGATAATGGAGTTCATGATCTTAAAGGTTGTCTCTGATATTTCTCTACCAAATGAAACCTGTTTTGATCTACTCTAACTCCATTGATTTTCATGAGGCAGATTATAACTCTGGTGTGAGATCATAAACTTATTGACAGATTTAAGTTAAATAATAAATACAGTAACAAATGAGGCTAGATTAAAGCTGCAGGTTTTCAGTGTATTTTAAGTATAGAGAGATGAAGTGCCTCAAAAATGGATGTCATCTGAGCAGAGCGATCACAGCAGTTGAGAGCTGCAGAAAAAGTAGAATTGTAGTATTTTTCCATTCTTTCTCCTGTTATAAGAATCTCAGAGCAATGGATTATACTGTGGAGAGCTTCGAATAAGCTAGGGTATTTCACTTTTTCTTTAGATATGTAAGACAAATCTGTTTAAATGATGCTTACTGAAAGAATGAGTTTCATCAGAAATGTTGATCTGATTAGCATTTTAGCCCCAGCTCATTCATGTATTTGACTTGAAATGAGCAAGTTAGATTGGTTTCAGTGGGCTGCTCACATACTCTTCAAATCTTTTGCTGTTTTGCTGTAACAATACCAATGTGTTCTGTAGTTAATATCCTGAAGCCTTACAGTCTCACAGCTACAAGCATGTCCAAAACTTGCATAGTGTGACTTGAGGTCTTTGGTCTTTCCTGCAGGCTGCCTCTTCCTCAATCTGCTGGACAGTAAATTCATGCAATGTTTTTACAACCAGCTTTAATTTCTTCTCAACATTCAAGAGAGAATACTTTTGATGGAAAAATGATTTCAGCAAGTTTCAAGAGCTTGAATGATTAATGGCAAAATGCTGATCAAGAAAACCCCCTGGGTGTCCTATTCCTGCGTTATTTTCTGGGATTCATGGAAGCATAACACATACTTTTGAAGGCACCAGGGAGCCCCTGGAATTAGTTTTTTAGTTCCTTTTGAGGAGTATTGGCTATTACAGGATGGAAATGAGCTTCTGAAGATAATGTATTTGGAGTTGCCATAGGTATTTATCTTCCTATAAAATCAAGTATAGTAAAAGTATTTACCTCTTCTTTTTCTCCCCAAATAAACAGTGTTTTCTAAAAAGCATGAATACCTGGCAGCAATCTATTAATCCTGAAGAACCATACATGAACATGCAGTGTGCATGCATGCAGGGAAGACAGAAATCTGGTGAAGAAATAAATTTCCGTTTTCAGTATTCAATTCATTATTCAATAACAAAGGAGAAAATCTATCTTATAAAAATATTTTGACAGTCTTCTTTTAAATGTAAGCTTTGATGTCAAGGCATGTATTTTGCAGCCTGATTTGACTGTGAAATAGACTTAGTAATTATCTGGCCTGTTCTTCCTATTTTGTATAACAAATTTGTTTAATTGAAAATTGGATAGCAGCTTCAAACCAGTTATTCTTGGTGTGTGTTTGGGTGAAACAAAAAAGATCTAGAGTGAAAACAAATGTGTGCTACCCAGAGGACAGCTGTACTATGTTCTGTGGACTTCATCTATTGATGCTGGGAATAGTAGTTTAGGAAAGCCAAGGGACATGTGGGTTTATATCTTGTTAGAAAATATAATTCAGATAGGTGTATATTAGGATAATGAATAGGAGATTGAACATGGTCAGTGAACAAAATACCAGTTTAAAGTGTTTCCATAAGCTGCATGAACATGGTCTTGGACTACTACAGACATGAAGTGTTTCATACTATTTTCTTGTAGAGTGTCCAGGTTTTGGCCAGGACAGGGTGAGTTTTTCACAGTATCTGTGAGGGGCCAGAGCCTGCAGTCCTGTGTGCATGTCCAGGTTGTTATTCTATACCACCACCATCATTGCTGGAGGGTTGAGGGTGGAGGTAAAGGATTTGCTCTTCTGAGAAGGAGGAGAGTGTGACTTATGGTTGGGAAGAAAAGGGTAGTGCGTAGAGGGTACATCCATCATTTTGTTCATTGTCTCAAGGTCTGTGACACTGGATCAGTTAGTAGGCAATTTCTACATGTAAATCACTCCTTTTTTGTGTATTTTGTTCTTAAATTATTGCTGTTACTGGTAATTTTCTTATCTTATTGCTGTTTCCAGTGAATTGTTTTTATTTCAACCTGTAATCTCTGCCTTTTGTATCTCCCACTAGAGTGGGGAAGGAAGCCAGTGTATATGTGTGTGCAACTCCTAAGCTGGGACATACAGTTAATGAGGTTTTGTCCTAGACAAAAGGGAAATTATGTGATGTATACAAGTTATGTGAATCAACCATTTTGTCCCTTGACATGTATAACATATGTAATATATGTGCAATGCAGCATCTATATAAGCACTGCATGTAACAAAACTTTGACAACTGAATAAAATTAATTCTCATATGATTTCCATAGAGATAAATTTCTAATTTTTGTTTAGTTTAGATATGAGCCTATGATAACTGTATACGTATTAAATACTCAGATTTGTAGTTTGTAATTTCAGAGAAGAATTAAAGAAGACTGCATGTATATATGTGTGTGTGTGTGTGTGTATATATATATGTATATATGCACTGAATATTCAGCACTGCTGCCAGAAATTTAACATAAGTAATATTTCTTTGTCAAATTGCAAGAAAGCCTTCCAGACATACGTCACTCCAGAACTAATAGGGCAAATACCAAGTTGACACTCTTATTTCTTTCTCTCCTAGAGGTAATAACATTAACATCTTGGGATCAAAACTTTGTAAAAAATGGTTTTATTCTGTGATTTAATGCACACAATGCATAATAAAATGGATAATCTGAGAGAAAAGTATAATTAATGGAATATTATTTTTAAAAAGTAAAGTTCTGGAAAAAATCTCCATTAAAATTGATTACTTATATAGTATATATATACTAATAATATAGCTGTAGTACAATAAATCTTGAATTACAAGTACTGTTTCTTAAAACACCACAATATTACAGCATATAATTTAGTTCAATCAACTGAATTACACATACATATCAGCTTGTAATACTGTGTCCCATTTTGCATGCACCAAGTAAACTGACTATGATAGGCACATAGTAAAATGTTCCATGTATGGAGAACTGAGTCTAGTTCTCATGATACATTTAGTGTTTTCAATATAGGATTTGACAGTAGTACTGTTACCTTTTACTAAAACTACCCAAAATTTCCTATGTTGCTTATAACTACCTCTAATTCGATTGTTTGGTATGAAGTTTTTTGTAGTTGATTTACTTTAGTATTATATGTGTTTTCAGCCTTAGACATAAGGGCAGAGAAGAAGTCCCTTTCTTTCCATAGTTAAAGTAAGATTAAATAAATGTTCTTTAACTGACATTCTTATCTCTTTTGGAAGGGTATAGAAATTTGCAACAGGAGCAGCCTTTCAGTCAAGGATGCACTCATTTTCTTTTTACAACCTTCTGTTTATAAAAATCCACGAAGGATGCTAATTGTCATGTGTGCAAGCCTTTTAACACTAATCAAGTCAAATAGCATATCCTCATCTGTCAGGGCATGCTTCAGTACCACACAGCTCCTAGTGCTGACAAGGCCATGCATGAGATGTTTAGGCAGAGCATTTAAATATGCTGCAAAGTCTTTGAGATGCTTCCGCCTGTCCTGCAGCAGGTTGAGGCTAAGCACTGGAACTGCTGTTCTTCACCTCTTCCTTGCACTGGCATGGGGACCTGTGCAGCACAGAGGAATTAAGGTGTAAGAACTAGGCTGGATCATGAATTGGGACTGGGACAAGTACGTGTTGAAGGGAACAATGCAAAAGGTCCAGATTTAGAGGAATGGTCTGAAAAACGTACTTCAAGGAAAACGTCTTTCTCTTGCAAAATAATGGGAAAGATTCTACTCCTATCCTCTCAGAACACATCTTTAAAACACAGTGAGGCACTTAAAAGAATGACAGCCTGTCTGAGTAAGACTAACAGCAGATAGTGACATTCAGACTGTAAATGCCCTCTTATGTTTCCCTACATTGAGCCAACTTTACAGTAAGCAAGGATTTCCCTTAAAATATGAACTCTCCAAATAACTTCTACTTAAGCATTCAGGGAAGTCTTTCTTTCTCTGGTGCTTAAAGTCAGATCCACAGAATGTGTCAGAAGTAACAGTTTTGGTTTTATTGGCAATATGCCACCCTTAGTTTGGAATTGTAAAGATATACATGATTTGGTGTAAATTGCAAATAAAGTGTTAATTTGAGCCTCCAATCTCTCCTTTCTTTATCTCTCTATTGTGGTCCTCATTTCTCAGTTAATTTTTGGTTGGAAATAAAAAGAAGAGACCAGAACGCTGAAAGGTTTTCTCCAGCAGTGTGTGTATATACTTATGTGCGTTATGAAAGCCTGTGCTGATTGCAACAGCAGGAGCCAACCTCAGGGAACAAAAGCTGTTTTCTCTCCCAGCCATTTCCTGTTCAGGAATTAATCTTTCATGAGTGAGTGTGCACACACACACATAAACACATGTGCTCTTTAAAGCATAATGGGGCCTGGAATTCACTACAAAATGTGATCCTCAAAGCTCTGTGTGAGGTAATCTCAGCTGTAATACTCTTTTCTTTTTATTTTTCCCCCTCTTCCAACTTTTATTTTCAATAATCTTCTGATTTTGTGTTTCAGGAAAACTTTTTTTTTAACCTAGAATATAATTTATTCTAATGCAACAAATCTCTGGTTCTTCCCAGAGAGGAGGAGATGTACATGTTCTTCCTTTCTTTTTTGATGAAGTTTTCTGTTTGACAGCCCAGAATGAGAAAATTGAGATAAAAGTGCCATGAATCAGCCTGTTAGTATCGGGGGAAAACTGGAGAGCAACATCAAAATGAGATGTTAGAGATGTGACACGTATCACTTGTGGCAGTGTCCGAATCAAATGAACACTGTCAAAATTTCCATCTTGAAAGACTATGTATAAAAACTTGCAGGCATGCCAACTATGCCTATGAAACTACAGCCATGTTGACATTCTTAACACAAATTTTAAATTTGTGCTTCCTCAGTTAATGTATTGGTGAAAAATCTTATGTTAATAGAAAACATTCAACATTTATGGACATTAAGATAAGGCGCTGAATAAGCATTTCATAGGCATTCAAGTTCAATGTGTCTTTTTGTTTGGAATCTTGTTCCATACTTGGGGTGGAAGGCTACATGTGCAACTGGTACTGGAGAAGAGTAATAGTGAATTCTTCCTTTATAGTTGTAGGATTAATTAAAATACACAAGTGATGGGCAGGAATGGAGAAAAATAGCCTGTAGTAACCGAAGGACCTTGTCCTCTGAGTTCTGTGCAGGATAATAGTACATTGGTTTAGTTTTTGCTTCTCAATGGCAATGTGCATGAACCTTTTTTGAAAAACTTAGTCAGCATTTCTACTTCTGCAAAGGCATCTGTGAGCCATTTCTTAAAGCCCTGAGCTGTAATAGATAGTACCTCTTGTGGGTTTCTTTTGTTACTAAAACTGACATTCCTGATGTGGAGAAAGAGAGATGAGAAGGAAAAAAAGTAGTAGGTACACCAAAAGATTCTCCTTGCTTTAAACCAGAGATGAAAAACTGTGGTGAAATTACTGTATTCAAGGTGCTGCTGCTTTCAGCTTTTCATAGGATATTACAGGTGTTTGAAATCCAGACACAAACTGATTTTTATGATGTGAAATGCAGTTCTGCAATGCAGATTTTTAATTTCCCTAATATAAAGCACATGGTAACAGAATATTAACTAAAGATAGCTTCAGTATTAGTGTCAAGAAGCTTTGCAGTGAGATTGTGTAGGAATTAATTTGTTGGTTTCCAGTTGGGTTTTGGACAAATCTGTCAGCCAGTGCTCGGTCAAATTAAAATTACAACCAAGGGTCTAATATCTTTCATATANTTATTTTTATCACTAGAAAGAACCTGAACAAATTCTTATGTCATACTGGGGACAATTTACTTTAAGCATATGAGATTTTAAGGAGTATTTTTGAGTCTATGCTGAAGATTTTTTTCAGGTTTATATTTCCCACTATATTTTAGGTTTAGAAATGCCCATTCAAAACTTTTTAGTGGCATACTGGTAATACAGTTTTGCCATGAATATTGTGGAAGACTGGAACTAAATCAGAATGCAACTGCTGCTGGTACATTTAATGAAAGAAAAAGATGAAAACTGGGCTGTAAACTGAAGAGGGAGTTCTGGAGAGTGAATATCTCAAAAGAAAGAAAGATTCAAAAATTCTATTTGTAGCTACTGGAGAAGATCATTTTCCTTCCTGTCTTTCTCCTAGTGGTAGTTGCTGATTCATCTTTCAATGGTGGTAGCAGTAATAAATATTTTTCAGGGCTCAGATCAACTAGGACAATTTTGCTGCCTCTTCTTAACTTGTTAACTTGAAAGTTTGTTTATGACTAGCATAAGTCCTGCATTTATGTCTAACACTTTATTTGTTTTAGGTTGGTTAGTATACCTGTATTGAATGGGTTTTACCTTATTTTTGATGGAACAATTTGTTGCAGGTTATACCACATACACATGGATATATAAAAAACTTGTCCTACTTGGGAAGTGCCATTACTTGTTCAGCTAGCAAATTTGATACTGTAACAGGGTTCATTTTGCCCTGAGGCCCCCTTTAAAGAAAAAGTGACACGTGCAGGGTCAAAAAGTACCCATGTAATGAGGGGCCTAATAG
>VWZD01005022.1:32885-50190 GCA_013396695.1 Sakesphorus luctuosus | reverse complement strand
TCCAGATTCATTGGAATAAACAATTGTATCTTCATTTAACTCATGTCTACATCTTGGTCAAAGTAACTGATAATTTTTAGCGAGGAGAACTTCTGTCATCCCTCAAAACTGGCCTTACTTCGTTCAGTCATCCTATTGATACCCACCAAGCTGTTATTCCATTTGTTCTAGAACACTCACTTTAAATTTTCAAACATAAATGCTAAGATAGCTGTTTGAGATATAACATAGACACACCATCTGCTACAACAAACATAGTAACTAAGAGAAAAATGATGCAGAAGAAGCAGCTTGTGACAGGAAATCACAGACGACTAGTATAGGCTACATGCACACACACACAATCCTCTTACCTCAGCCCTCAGGAGTGCTATACAAACAGACATTCCTCACTATCAGCTGTTTACTTCTGTATTTCTGTATCTTGTTGATAGAAATTGCCACATTTTTCAATAAAAGTATGATGGTAGAAGAAAGGCAGAGGTGTAAATTAAATGTGGATATTTGAATTTTTTTTGAAGATATCTTTTTCTGACCAGAAATCATAACTTTGAAGTGCTGCATTTTCAAAATCTCTAAAAAAATATGATGATTTTTTCTTTCAGAATTGTTCTCTCAAGCAACTGAATGAGAGAGAAAAAACTTATTTACTGACAACTACAGTTTAATGGAGTTTTCATCTACCTATTGATTTAACTTGATGTAAAAAGATTACATTGGAAACTAGTGATTGCAACTNCCACAAAATCAAGCTAGGGAATAAAGCACCATAGTCTTTACCTTGGAGGCATGAGACGAGCTGTTGTTTTATGACCTTAGTAAATTGAGCATGCAACAGAAACATGTCAGTAAATTTGTGTCAAAAGGCAGTCATAGACCCATCTTTATCCATCCTTTGCTTTTGATTCACCTTAACTCCTTCTTGCAACNTAATTAATAGATAATTGAAATGAATGGCAATACTAATTCTGTGTCTGTGAATCTGCAATTTAACTGATAAGCTTCCTTAAATCTTGACTGATTTTCATGTATTTGTGAATTTTAAACTTCAATAACACAATTTAAGGTTCTATTTAGACAGAACAGTGATTATCATTAGTTCCAAAATTATGGTTCATCAGGCTGCTATGCAACATAAAGGACCATTGCATTGTTACAAAGAAAGATTTTCACTTACTGAAAAATGCTGCACTTTCAATACTGCTACATTGAACAGACCAATGCTATGGGACAGGTGCCATAGGGTGTCCCAGACCAAATTATATTTCTTGCCAGTTTGAAGTACCTTCGAAATCTGCTTCTCAGGTATTGTCTGCCTTTTGGTCCCTCTTAAAGTGGAATTCATTTGCCTCATGTCATGTCATGAAGACTGTCTCATTTATGTTACTAGCCACAAGTCATTCAAGTAAACCCACTGCTTTGCATAACAGGAATATTTCTAAGACAATATTCTCAGTAAAAGTATTGCTAATTGGAATTTGCTTTCATTTTGAATGTTTCATTTTCTGCAGAAATGTTTAATTTTGAAGGGCATAGGATAGCTTAAAACCATAAAGACAGCGCTGAGCAAGCACTGTCATACAACAGTTACAAGCAGCACACAGAGTCATTAGTAGTAATCATGTATAACATTTCTTGTGTAATTTTCTAATGGAGTTATATGCACTGAAAATATTTAAGAAAGGAAATTGATTTTGATTAATGACATAAAATAGGATGTTCAAGTGAAATCCGATAAAAAATATATATGCCTTTTGTCCACTTCAGAGGAAAATCTAAGGCACTGTAAAAGGAGGCTAATTGGAAAAGATAAATGAAAGATTAAGGAAAATTTCACATAGAAAGCAGAAATCTAGAGCTTTTTGCAACAGTTAAGTAAAGTAGATATATCTTTTAAAATAATTTAAATTTTTCTACTCAGAGTAGAATTCCCACCTATCACAAAAAATTTCCACATATTCTGATTTTGAGCAGGATGAACTAGAACTTCACCTGGTTCTAGCTGCAACATTCCTGAAAAAATATTTTGTATGCTCTAATTCATCACATTACTCTTTTTGAGTACTTTGAGACAGAAGACTGAGGGAAAAATAGCAGTAAATCGATTTTTATTCCAGATAATTTTGTATTTAATGATGCCTCATTTCTTTCATATAATAGGGATTTTTTCAAATATTTTGGTTAGCAGACTGTAGGCCCACTGGGAAGAATGTGGAAGAAATGCTAGACTGTCAGTCAATGGCTGGAGTGCTACCTCTAGCTGCAGCTTTCTGTATACACTCCCCTCCGCACAAATATCTGAAAAGGAAATAAAACCAACTGTTTTCTGGAAGAGGTGGATGAAATTCACGCAGATAGCAATTGCTGGCATTCAGAGGTTAAATATACCATGGATACTTCCTTGTCTGTTTTGGGCTTTTACCTATGTTACACAGTTCTAGAGCAACAGGTGATAAACAGATGACAGAGCTGAAATTTAACTCCTAAGCCTTGGATCACAAGACAAATTTTCTCTTTCCAAGACTATAGCAAAAATGGTAGAGCTGTCGTCTCACAACACTTAAAATTGGTATTAAGACCTAAAGATGTGTATATATTCTGAAGCATGGGAGTGCCCTCTATAGCAATCCACTGCTCCATCCACTCACACTTACCTGCATCTTCATTCCTACACATAGCGAACTGCAACCATCGAATATTTCATGTAAATTTTTCAGTGTACAACCTTAATATAAACAAATTAATAACTGGAATAAGGCGTTTGCAATTAAAAAGGGAGTCAAGGAATGTAAAGTAGAGGAACAAAAGCCCCGAACTTGAGTTCTACACAGTGAGTATATCTCACAAACTGTTGGATCTTTCAGTCTCTGACTGGCTTGTATCATCTGCTGAGCCTGATCTGTGATACACACTTCTTCTACCTGTTGTTGCTGGTGAATATCTGCAATGTGGTCGATCACAGATTTTTTTTTTATTTCTGTTTTATCTAAGTGTGAATCCTGACATTTGTTTGTTCTTCTGGACAGAACACATATTTGGTGCATTCCACATTACTCTCAGTATAAAAACCACTGGCTGTAATGCCACTGTTCACATTCTGTGTGGTCTGCAAACACTGTGTGAACACAGCCAGCTGCCAAATATGATATGAGTTCAAAAGTGGTTACTTGAGGAGCCTACTGCTTTGCTTAGAGTGCTCCATTGATGCAGGGCAGTTATCCACCAGCTGGGAAGCAAAGTCCAAGTGGTGAATCCAGAGCTTCTCACACGGACAATTAATCATGTGAATGACAATAAGACAATTTTCAGAAGTCTATGAAATCACATACCTATGCATATCTTTAGAAGTGAATCATGTTCTAATTACAAAAGCAAGTGTTTAAAAGTTAGAAAAGTCCAGAAATAGTAGCCTCAATAAGTAAATCAGGCCCTTGTCTACATGTATTAACCTACCTTGCATCCATTTCACTTGCAGAATTAATATAAATCTCTATCAGCTTCCATAATACTTCCACCCTTATACTTGATTTCTTACATTGGAGTCTGTTGACCCTCAAGAGAAAAAAAAAGCATTTCAAGCTCAGTTTCCAACCTTCTGTTTGATAAATGAGTGTGTATTTTGTGATCCCAGTGAACAATTATTTTTTCTCAACTAGATACATTGCTGAGGAGTAATTGAGTGAATTTCTTTTCATGCATTTAAATAGATCTTGATGTTGATGCAATTTATGTTTATTTTCAATGTTTAATCATCCAGAACTATCATACATATCACAGTGATGCATTAAAGAGTGACATGACAATGTAAACCAATATGATCTATCACTGGGAACTTTCAGTTCCTTGCAGCTCTGATTTCTTTTCATAGTGATAAATGGCATCTTCATAATCTAATATTGGAACTGTAGTTATAGCTGTGACATTGTGTTTTCTCCAGCATTCAGAGTAAGATGATGCATGGTACAAGACAGGAAAAAAAAGTTTTATATTTTACTTTACCTTATGTAATATTATCAGCATTTTTATTGAAAATTCCTCCAGAATGAGCTTCTATTTATTTTAATGTAAATTCAAATAAGTTATATAAATTTCAAGCAAGCAAATTCTCATATTCCTTGCTTACACAATTTTACACCCCCAAATTTCAATCCCTTAGGACACACCTTGGTTCTCTGTCCATCAAAGTCCCTGGCAAATTTAAAGCCTTTAGTAGAATTGCTGCTTAGAGCTGTTCACATGTTTAAGAACGGTAGTTAGCTGAGGGAAGCTGAGTATCTACTTTGTACTGTCTCTTCCTGTAAATAAAATAATATGACAAATTACTGTCATTTCAGTTAGTAGACCTTTATTAGTAGTGAAACATTGTCATTTAATACCATCTCCACAAAAGAACACTACATATCCAATACACAAATGAAGCCAATTAATTGAATACCTTTATACTAAATCTTTTATGGAGTAATTGAGATCTCTTTATGAATAAAGACATCACAAAAGAGGGATGACAATACCACTATCAGATTTTTATGCTCACTAATATATTATTTAAATGATTGAAAAATAATAAATTTTCACTAGACTAGATTACTCAGGGCCTTGAACACTTCCAGGGACGGGATATCCACAACTTCTCTGGGCAACCCATTCCATTGTTTCACCATCCTCTGAGTGTTGAGGAATACACCTGGTGCAGGTAGCTCTGTTTGCAAACTAGAGATTGAGATGCAGACTGAGGTCTGAGTGGGAGTCTGAGACAAGACACCACGAACTTTCAGCCCTTTGCGTAACAAAGGGCAGGAAGACAGGTGGTGCCAGAGAGGTGAATGGACAGTGGGAGACACTGCAGGAGCTGAGGAACAGCGAGACTTACTGGGGAGACTGTGATCGTATAAAAGCCCAGGGGTTCCTTTGTTGGATGTCCCTCCCCAGAGGCACCAGCTTGAGTTGTTTCTGTGTTAATATGCCGTGACTAAGTTGCTTAATGGAACTTGACATCTGAGATTGCTGTGGGAAACCTGGGGTCGAACCAGTAAGGAAACCTGCTCTGACTGCATGTGATGGGGTGTTCAGGGAGTCAGGGAGGGCACCCATCGATCACTGGAGCTGCCTCCTGTGAAGAGGATCCAGTCCCAGCAGTGAAAGTCTCTGGCATTGGGAGTGTGACTGATGGAGTCTCATGAATGGTCAGAGTGGGAAATTTCCTTACCAATGAGTAAAGAATTTCTTCCCAGTGTCTAACATAAATCTGCCTTCTTTCAGTTTAAAACCATCTATGTGCCAAGATAAAAAGTCACTCTTCCTCCTTTTATAAGCCCCCATAAGGTATCAGAAGGCAATAATGAGGTCTCCCTGGAGCCTTATCTTCTCCAGACTTAACAACCTCAGCCTGTCTTCTTTGGAAAGGTTCCCTGGCCCTCTGACCATCTTCACGGCCCCAGTCCTTTGAAGCTACACCAACCCACGCTGTAGTAGAATAGGACGCTGTTTGTGGTCTCTTCCACTGATGAGCTGAACTCCAGTGAATGTTCAGGCCTTTGTACCCTGCAAGAGGATGCCCACACAGAATTGTAGAATACTTTGCTTCTCCACAACAGCATAGAGAAAGTGGGGCAGTCTTGAAGACATGGAGGAGCCATGGCTTCCTCCTGGAAGGAATTGAATGAGCAAGTTCTCAGTGCACAGAAACAGTCTGACCTATTAGTAAAATTTGAACACTCCCACCACAGTAGTTCCCTTCTTCCAAAACAAAAACACTTAGCTAGGAAGGGTTGATTGAAAAATAATGTGAAACAATCTAAATAATGTTTTTCAGAGTATTTTAATTTTGTTAACTGTTATATCGTATGCAATATCCTTGATAAAAACTACTTGAATGATTATTTTAACATACTTTTCCCCATAGACTAAATAATATAACACCCGAAGGCACTATTATAGGAATAATTATATGGGACATCCTGATGTACTGTGGAACACAGAATGTAGAGCTTTTCTTCTTCAAGTTACACTTCATGTAAGGTTCAATTTATTGAACTTACTACAGTTTTCAGAGGAAACAGTAGAGACTCTCTCCTTTCAATTACAGTTTTTCATATTTGGTGGTCAAGATACTTGCGTAAATGAGACCGACTGATTTAACACTGAGTGTTTAATAGTCATGGGATTTCTTACACTCAGTTGAAATGTTGACTTTGAACAGTTTTTTAACTTTTTAAACTATCGATACAGTTCACATTAATTAGCATGATGTTCTGTTAAGAACGGATTTAGTCTTGGTTTGTACAGCTTATACTTTCCCACACAGTTTGCAAATGGATTTAATTACTGAATGGCATGATTGTGGCTATTTCTGTTCTCCCAAAGTGAGTAATTGTTTAGTGCTTTTCATCAACAGAGAATCAAGATCATCAGAATAATCTGAAATTTGATATTAGTTCCCCAGAGATGACACTTAAGAGGAAGATAATGCCTCCTGCAGCCTCAACCTTTCACTAAGCATTAAAATTATTAAATTATACTTTACCATGTATAATATTTTAAACACTTTCTTTTTTCCAGCCTGTAATGTAATGAATGGGTCCCTAAGCAATGAATGAAAATGTACTGCTTCTGCTGCACTCAGTGAAGCTGAAGGAATTAACTCCATTTGTCTGCTCATCCCTAATTAAATAATGTGCTAAAATACTACATTCCCATTGAAGAAAATGTATTATACTCTACTTATGGCAAAAGCACTTTCAACATGGTTCTATTTAATCAATACACATTCATTGTCTTGATGAAGATCCCTGGATTTGGACCCAAAAGATTGGCTTGGCATTCATTATGTTCTGCATTCATTAGAAGAGGGAAGCAATTACAAAACTAACAAGATTGTTTGTGGGTAGAAAATTTCCATTGTGAACAGCCCCAGGCAGAAAAAGGGTTGTATTTATCACACAGAATAATGGTGCATGTTCTAGGTAGCAACCCTGGCCCAGATAATGATGCAATACATTTAGAGACAGTTTCTCCCAGAAACTGTGAGAGGAAGGAAGAAAATCACAGGCAATTGAACATAAACCTCTGGGTAATTTTTGAAAGAGATTGCATCTAAATAAGTAGCTTCAACAAGTTGGGGTAAATTTTCAAATTTTTTTCTTTCAGATTTTTAATATCCATTTTATTTCCTTAGCCATTCACTTAAGCCTTACACACACATTTTGAGTACCTTCTTATCAGCCAAGCCAAGAGCAATATAGTAAAAATTTCAAGACCATTTCAAATGTGTATTTGATTCACTCATGTTTGACTTCTCACAGAGAAGCTTAGTTTCAAATAACTTTTAACAGAAAAGAGGAATTTAGGGAAGTAGAATAGACAGTGAGAACAAAAGTAGAAGAGGTGGCAGAGACAAAAAAAAAGGATAGGAAAATATATGTGTGATGTCTTTCACAGAAAGAAAGAAAGAAAGAAAGAAGAAAAAGAGTGCATTTTATGCGAAGGGGTTTAGTTTAACCTTACAAAAGAATAAGAAAAATATGCTTTTCTCAGGTGAATGTGCTGATTACTTGATTTGTCTCTGAGTTTAATGAATGTCATGAAGGTCATGCTTTATAAGAAGGAAATGGTGTAAATCATGCATTACTAATGAAGGTATTACTTTAGACAGAGGACCATGAATTTTAGAGAATGTGGGTTCATAAGGGTTTTGATTCTATAAGTTTTATATATGTGCTTATCTATGCTTATCTACCTATATGCTCATTTCATTCATTGAAATAATGGCTTTATTCACAGTAAAAGAAATTTAGAACACATGTAAATACTTGTTTCATGAAAGGTTTTTCATACACAACAAAGCAGATTAAAATTTCAGCCTAATTGACTAAAACAAAGAAATTCAAACCAAAACATGCAAAAAAAGGACCAAGAAAAAAAAGAATAAACTTCTGGCTTCACTAGCAAAGCTATTGATCTTTCCTACTTACTGCATGTTTAAACAATTTTGGTCAACTTTTGCATCATACTCTAGAGATTATGTAATTCAGGCTATCAGTGTCTGTAATTAGCACATACTGGATGGCTAAAAATGAAGATGGATCTTTTTCTCATTCTGAAGTAATGTACAGTAAAGGTCTGATAACATTACACAAGGGTACTATTTAAGTCTTTTCAAGAAAACTTGTTTCTGCAGTAACTATAATTGGTGTCCCTAGTTGTTTATTATGTTTCTCTGTGAGGACATAGGGCAAAAAGGTGACCATGCTGTCTGAAAAGTCAGTTGTGATTCTTCTCGTTGTTTGCCAATTCATTAGCGGATGACCACTATAATAAAAGATAAAATCAAATAGAATGTGAAAACGCTAACAACAACAACAACAAAAAACAAACAACAAAACCATCATCCCTTCCATGGTTCTAAAGACAGTGGTGTATTTTTGAACTAAAAGTTTAAAAAGGGGGGTGGTGGGGGAAATGCTTCAAAAGTTGTAACATTTTATCAAGCACCATAAAAAATTAATACAGTTCCTCCATAGCTGTATTTTTCATTTACATCAGTTTCTTGAAACCTTTGTTCACTGGAGTTTATTGAAGTTTATTATGCAATATTATTTTGTTTTTCTTGAAACTATGGGGTATTTATCAACAATCAGTGATGTTTTCAAACATAATTCCAGAAGTTCTCAATAACTAAGTGCATTTACCCTTGATTTCATCACATTTATCTAAAAATCCATGCTCTTAACGTGCCTAGTGATCTTTCTAAAGCAAATAAACAACATATTTTCCACTTATTTTAATAGATATTGTTCCTGAATTCTTCAAGCAGCTGAAAAGCTAAACCTTTGTAGGTGATGTTTTATTTTCTGGAAAGTGTTTTTTCCTCAAGTAGTCTTGTGAATAACTGATGTGTTAGTACATTAAAAAAAGGTTTAGAAATATCAGGATACAGCATTTTGCCTTTCCTAAAATAGTTTTTAAAAGTTCAAGTATCATTTTATTGCTTGTAGTACACTACATTTGAAGTGACAGCTGATTCAATTCTTGACAGACTAGAATAAAAAATGTAACTGAAGTGTACCATGTCTTCAGATATAAAGGATAAAATTTTTATCTCAAATGTACCTTTTACTATGTAAAGTGCTGTGTAAATAACATTCTGTTGGGTTCTCTGGGGCTGATCCTATGCTGTGACTACCTGTGGGTGTCTGGTTTTTCCACCAGAAAAGGTAGATTCCCATCCTAAATTAAGATGCTTTTCTCTTCAATTGACTACTTACAGCAATGCTTTCTCCAAACATTTATTTCCCTAAATATCTGGATTATGAAGCAAATCCAGCAATCCAGATAGGAAAAGCTGCCTATATGCCATGTCCAGTTCAGACATGGTACAAACTACATTATTACATTATCAGCCTGGGATACTTTAACCAGGTTATTAACAATGATTATCTACATAAGAGAACTAAGAGCCGAAGATTATAGCACTCAGTAAAGTTCAAAACACAAACATATTAAAACATTAGTCTTTGCACATTAAAGCATTAGTTTTAACGAACATGCTGGTAATTTTTCAAATTGTCATACACTTCTATGAAAAAAATAGCAAGTTAGTTGAAAATGGCCTATAGATGATGGAGAAAGAGAGCAATAGACCGTAGTATTGTCTCTTTAGGTAAATCTTTGGGGCTCAAAATTACAGGTCACAGGAAAAAAATTGTAACATTTATTGCTTTTCATTATTTCTTGGAATGTTCTTATTTAAAATCACGAAGAGGCATTTTTACACTGAATTAACTGAAAGGAAAATTTATTCTAATTCACCTTTAAAAATAATTTGAAAACATATGTATCCTATCTTTCCTCTTTAATGAGATAATTCATTTTGGAGATAAATTAAATACATGTTTACATCAATATCTTACACTGTACATTGTTTAAAGAGTGTTTCTTGTGCGATTGTGTGATTCTTATTGAGTGATTCTTACTTATTGTAAAAAGATTGATTTTCCATCAGTTAATTTTTGCTCAGTTGCATTCAATATAGCATTTTTTAACTATTGTAAACCTTGTAGCTCTTTTAAAGCAGTCTATCTCAAGAACTTTTATGGTGTCTTTCGAAAACAGAGTTATGGCAAGCAAATCCTAAACATATTTTACAAAACAAATGCAATTTTGTTAAATTTTCTTATTAAATTCTGGCAACGTGAGAAAGGAAGTAGTGACACTTTTGCCATCCCAGAGGCAAATCCATCCTTCCTAGACCTATCCTTATCATGACCAGGCCCATCAGCTCAGACCACTTGACAGAAACTCCTTACTAAAGCCACTGCCAAGGAGGGGAGATATCTTGTCAGGGTGGCTCAGGAAATGGAATGAAACCCTAGAAATCTTTTTGTTTACTGAGGAGGAAGATTGAAATCTGTGGCTACTGCAAGTGCCCTTAATTTCTTTTAGCCAGGCCATTCGTGTAAGGCAGGGATGATGCTTGCATGTCATGCATTCGGCTGACAGAAGGAGAAAATGAATTCTTTGAAGAGAAGAAACAAAGATTTTAAGAACAAAATCCTGTAAACAAATGTCCATGCCCACACATTTAGTAGTGCTCACATGATTTGGCACACTGACTGAAGTCAATTGAGATGTTTAGTCTGCAGCTGTTAGGACTATAAGCAGGATCATGCATGATTGCAAAACTGTTTCAACTGACATCCATTAAAGATGGAATATGTTACAGCAACGACAAGCCCACATCAGGATTTCAGGTTTAAAAACTCCTTCTTGCTTCACCAGAGCAACACCTACTGTGAAGACTGACTATCTAAGAGACATTAGCTTTAGGATTAAAATTGCACATATTATGTGAACTGGTCTTCTAAAGAGCCTTACTCTCTCTATATCAGCACCTTTCAAGATCTAAATAAGGTGGTTATAGAAATTTATGTAAAGACTATTAATGTTTTTTATATGCATTTCAATTTCCCGTGATAAGTTTTTCTTCTAGAAACATTCTAAAGAAAACCTGGAGTTTGTAGATTATTTGGACAACAATTGGAATACATAAAGAAGAGGAAAAAAATTGGAGTTGATGTTTTACCGGGGAAGAACATCCTGAGCTTGGGTGAGATGAGACAGTGTAATAAAATCAACTGTCAAAGTCTGGATTTCATATTTAAAGCTTCTGTTTCCATATGCAGTGCTACCTGTGTCAGTGAATTCTAAAATAATATTTAAATGGAGGAACAAATTATTGTTTTCTCATCCAAAACACTTCTGTAATTGAGTTTTAAGTGGAAAAAAATTATCCCCATATTTAATTAGAATTTTGTTAGGACAATTGTTATAATAATTCTCTTTCTTCAAAGGTTCATCTTTTTCATTAAAACTCTATGGCCTTGAAGTTAGAAAAATGAGAATAGGTCTTTGCCTGGATTCGATGCTGAATTTATTCATTCTTTTTACTAATTCAGGACCAATTAACTTTGACAGCTGGTCACATAAAAACAACAATTGTAGTACAAAGTAAGTGATGTGAAGAGTCATGAAATATGCATTGACTTAGGCACTTTCTGAGTGAAGACCTTTCCAAAAGAGTACCCAAATATCTTGAAAAAATGGTATTTAAACTTTTTAAAAAATATATAATAAATGTCAACTTTAAATTGCTGTGGATAGGCAGAAGCACTAATTTATATGCAGAGAGGAACATAGAAGCTTTGAGAAAAATCAAGTATAATTAATATTAGAGCTTTTATAATTAAAATCTTTTCGAAAAGGACTTTTACAGTTTACTCAAAGATGTGTAAACATATTATAGGGGTTTTCCCTTAAAAAGAGTGAAACATAGGAACGTGTCTGTTTCTTGCTTGCTAAGCCATAGAGAATCTCAAAATGTTGTATCTTAAAAGAGGTACTTATCAAGCTCAAAGAGGTTCTATTTCCCTGAACATGCCAATCATCAAGTCTATTTATTGAAAGCTTTACTGAAAGATATAGTTTCACCCTTAAGTCTCAGAGAACTCCTTTAAATTGTTTCCATCCATTTTCTGGGCAATCTGAATACTTAAAATGATCAAACTGCATGGATTTATTTTGAAATTCAAAATAAACATTTATGGAAGCAGAATTTATACTCCTAAGTAGCCTTGGACATACTTTTAGCTACAAAAGCTTAATTACAAAGAACTGAGATTCTTTGACCTGTGCATGCATTTTACAATCAATCAGAAAAACTGTTGGTGCTCAGACAAAGCAAGACAGGTATCTTCCAGATGTTGTACTTTGCTTGGTTATCAAGTTGCTGGGTGAATGCAATTTAGCTTCTACTTGAAGCCAGTCTTCTACTGCAACACAGCATCTGTATTATATCAAGGCATGTGATTTTATACTTTCCTTTGAGAAAAAAATAGAATTTACTATTTTAAAAAAATATTAAGAGCGAAAAATGAACACAGAAAAGGCCAGAAAAATAATACATCTACTCTCCTACAAGATTTATTGGTTCTTACCATACTCTTCTCTCCAGAGGATGTGTTCCTTGCCCTGCATGAGCAAATGGAAACAAACCACATTGACACCAAGATGCATATGGAGCATATATATGCTCCAGATAGGCTGAAACTGACACAGGTACAAGATTTCCAGGGGGATGAGTGATTAATGCTCAGACACCTTTGCTATGCTGAAAGATCCAAACCAAGCTCCTTGTTACGTTGACTAGGATGCTTGAATTTGATCTAGGTAGTTCCCTGAGTAGTTCTACTTTATACTGAAGTGCAGAATTGCCTGCACTAGCCATTCAAGAGACAAGTTAGTAAAAGTACAATTGTGGAACTCCTGGATTCATTAATGTTTAATGTTTCACAGTGACTACATTTAACAGAAATAGAGCTACCTGCCATTCAAAAGCACGACTACACCTTGTCTGGGTTTATCTAAGCAAGCTTTATATCATTGTGATTGAATATGACATAAACGCAGTCATAGAAGAATGTATTCCAGCAAAGGCTAACTTCTAAATTTGGTTTTGACTTTTGAACCAAGTTTTCCATGCCACCCATTTCTATGCAGTTTGTTACTGGCACTGGGGAAAGCTGGTTCAAAGAAAGACATTTTCAGCCCAAATTTTCAAGTTATATTCTGAATTCTGTGAATGGGGAGGAAAAAAAAACACCACACAAAAAAGATTTTACTACACATCCTTAAAAAAATAAATAAGTGAAGCAAGAAATTTTATCAGATGGTCCTTCAGTTGCAGTATCAGAACACCTTAACAGGTGTTTTCTATCATCTGAAAAGCCGTAAACACAATACCAGTGTGAGAAGAATGCAATTTTGCACAGTGTTAGGGAAATGGTCAAAGGTACATCTCTTTGCCTTCAAGTTTTAGTCTTTATCAAAGGCAGGTGCTAAGTGTTAATGATGATACGTATTACTGCATTTACATCTCTTGGTTGACCTTTTACCTCCAAAGGGATTGGAGGATTTTTTTTTATATAGTTAGATGAGGAACGCATTCTCGGGTTGAGCTGGCAAAATGCCAACTGTCCGAGACAGAGTGAAAAGGGTTCCTCCCCCCCAGCCAGCCAAGGGGAAAAGAGAAGAAGAGGGAGAGGGAAAAAAAACCCTCCAAACCAGGTTTATGCTGAAACTAACTACATGTATTTATACAGAAAAGAGAAAAGTAAGAGAAAACTACAACATAACACACACTTACACAAGTTATATATAACTTCCCACTCCCCAATAAGCACAGATTTTACCATTCTAACTACAAATCATTCTAAAAAAAGTCAATTCCCCAAAGACAGACTTAAGCAAAGAGAAGAACTAAGAACAAACGTTTTACTTCCCTAAGATAACATGATGGTGAGCCGGTGCTGTGGGCTTGGGCCTCCCCGTCCCTCCTGGGACAGCACGGTGTGTCCTGCTGGAGCAACAGCTATGAAGCAACTGCCCAAGCCCCTCCCACACACTGGATTTTACTTCTTTGGAGATGATGTAGTATGGTATGGAATATGATATTACTGGCTAAAAGAAGTCAGCTGTTAGCTAGCCCAGCCCAGCTCAAGTCAGCTGACAATTCTAGGCCTAATCTGAGTTTTAAAGCCTAAATTTAGGCCCACCTGGCTAAACCATAACATAGGGATTCCTCCCTGCAGTAAGGTCTTTACTTATAGGGTACAGATACATAACACACATACACAGATAATAAAAATGTGAGAGCTGAGTTTGTTGTTTTTAAAATCAAGGGTGAAGATAACTGGTGACAAACAAAAGAAAGTGCTAGCCCCTCTTTGAATGGTGATAATTTCAGAAATATGGAAATATTTAGTAGTTTGATAATGAAAGAAGTAAGCATTTTATGCTTCTGTGTTTGGTTAGCAGAACCACACATTTCATGTCTGTAACGTGACCTGGTAATTACCTTAAAAGTTTCCAGTTGTGATCTGAAACACTTGTGGGTAGCAACTTTTAAAAATTATATCTACAGCAAATACCACACATTGGAAAGGCAAAATCAGCTAAATTTAAACCACATTTATTCAGATGTTTCTGCTGATGTGTGGTGTGTAACAAGCCCCATAAGTCTGTGCAGAGATGGTATTACATTAAGGAATATTGTTGATTATAAGTAGAAAGTTTTTTTTTCCTTCCCCCTGTCATTGTTCAGATAAAATTGCTACTCATCTCAGCAGGAACTTTTCCCATATCCAAAATTCAGGACGCTGATCTCAGGAAGAAGATCTGGGTTTAGCACCCCAGACTTCCTGTGTGGCCTTAAGCAAGCTATTTAATCTGTCTGTAATCACTGTTATTATCCTTCTTTTATGGACATATTAATTTCCTGATTTGTAAATAAGGATAAGGCCACTCTTTTTGGTTTTCCCCTGTTGTTGCAGTACTTACATGGAAAATTGCAAGGTCTATGGTAATGGAGTCAACACCTATGGAAACATTTCTTTAAGGTTCATTTATTTTATGCTGCATGAGAATAGGATTAAAACTGGTAAAGTTCATAACTAATTTTAACACTGAGATCTTATATATTTTATCTATAATAACAGAAGCTATGTATTAGCACACACGTAAATTTACATGACTTAATAAACACGTGTTATTGCCCATATTCTCTTGAAAATTAAAAGCCTAATGGAATCAGTGATCTATGAAATAAAATGAAGACGTTTCGGAGTGGCATTCCGTTGCTCCAGTTAGGCTGCTAAAACTATCTAAACCCTGAGCAAGCTATTCTTGATTCCTTGTTGTCAGCAGAGTCTAAAGAGCAATCAGCCTGGTCTTAATGAGATGTTTAAGTTTGGACAGGTGAATTTCCCAGTAGTAGGTTGATTTATTTCAACTTAGATGTCTAATTTTTAGACATATAAAACCAGATCTTCAATGAGACTGTTACAGATTTAGTTTCAAAGGCCCTAGTCAGAACATACACCAATAAGTATGTTCAAAACTCACAGAAGTTTCAAAAATATTCAGTATCTTTTTTTCTGGTTTGTTTTGTTATTCTGTTTGGTTTGTTTTTTTGGCCACAGTTGCAAACTATGTTGGCAAATGCAGAAAGAGGCAGGTGAATTGCACAGAGATTGAAGGCCTTTTCTTTCGACTGTTACATGGCATGATCTCTGCGGAGATATCCTGGCTCTTTAGAAATAATTGACCAGAAGCAGTTTCGTAAAACAAAAGGTATGTCAATGTGTTGGCTTTGACACTGCTTTGTACATAGTTTGGCACGTCTCTAATCTAGAAATCTTTCTAAAGCATTTATCCAACTTTCCTTCTTTGGTAACATGTAATGGAAAAAGAACTGGAAGGCAAGCAAAAACATTCACTCAGCTATTTTGTACAAGGTTGTCAATGGGTTAAAGAAATTCTTTTATTACACTACACAGTTTATTATTAATTGACATGTGTCAGGAAAGCCAGTGATCTCTGAACACCTCTGAAGTAATAGCCCCACCTTGAGAGCATCTGACAGGGAGTCATGGTAGAAATCTGAGCAGTTGATCAAATCTCTTCCTGAGTAGATCACCTAGGTTATCACTCATCAAGTTCCAATTTGGCAAAATTAGATCATATCTCATCTATTAGATAGTTTTTCCTATGGGAAACAATCTATGTTGTTACCTATGGACATCAAAATATCAGATAACAAAGGTATGGCATTTCATTTAATCTCAGATTTATTTTTTTTTTAAGACTGCATAACTTGATTTAACAAATCAATTTCTGCTGATTTACAGGAGGTGATTTGCAAAGTTGGCCTGAAACTATTGCTTAGTTTTCTGAGGTATGGTGTTTATGATGACATTTTCAATTTGTTTTACTGACATAGGTAGAATGTTTTTCTTATTTAATCATGGTCTAGAGCTATAAGCAAGAAAGTTAAAAGGAGAAAGGGGATTTTTTAGGAGGTAATTATGAAATATTCTGGAAGTAGATTTATAGTTAATTTCTTATCATGCTACAACTTAGTTGCCTTACATCTTCAATTGAATAAAACAAAGACGTAAGTACATCCATTCACAATTATGTTTATTATTGCTACCATGGTGGATTGAGGTCATTCATACTTGGAATTTGCATAATGATTCAAGGGTATCTGCCAACAGAAAAAATATTGAATTAGCCAGAGAAAATGCCAACACACATATTTATCCACTTTTGCATGTACTGATTAACAAGAGTCAAATTGTAACAATCTTCACACACTATTTTTAGAAATGTTCTTCCATTGACTTACCATCTGTGTGAGTTTTTCAAAAATTTTTCTCCCTTTGGTAAATATGAGAAATATTTAGAGTGGTAAGAGCTTAAGAAAATCTGCCTGGAATGCATAATAACTCCTTCTAACGCAGACTAGATATCTAACTCACAGGAAACCTAATTAATGTGTATATGTATTTTAGCAATAAGAAGAGAAAAGTAAAGCTTCTGCATTAATTGAAACAAATAAATCTTTGCAAGACATGTCTCAGGAAAAGCCTGAGTCAGCATGTAATTTTTTATGTTGGGCATAAACAGGTCATTATGTGGGATGGTAGAAAGTGGGGTTTTTTTCAATATATACATAATTTATTCTCACAAATGAAGAAGTCTTGNAAATATAGCCAAAATATAGATTTGTAGCAAGATCTTGTAGGTTTTGTTCTGCTCTGGAAAAAGCAAGGATTGAAATAAAAATACTGTAATTCCTTAAGAAAAACAAATTCCTCATGGGCATTGATGCTCAAGTGTGTTTAACACCTCATTTGATTTGCCTGGGGACTCGTAATGTTGAAATATGAACAGTCTGATGGAGAGACGT